>ML976012.1:237428-329534 GCA_010015635.1 Clathrospora elynae
TGTTCTGCTATATTGGAAAATAACGAGAAAAGACCTGACTGGCCCGCTATGTTTGGCTCCAGATATCTTTGATGGTTGAGATGAGATTGTGCTATTATCGGCTCCCGCAGCCGGCATGACCTTCGCATTACGAAAGATACTTGGTACTTGCTGCTGATGTAGACACCAGTGGTTGTTGATCAAATCCGACAAATTGGTAAATAGTAACTTGAAAACGAAAGCCACTTTGCCATGTGTTTTAGGGCGACTTTTGGCAAATTTTACATGTTTTTCTTCGCTTCGCCTTATATTTTCTGCAAAGCCCTACCCAGTATCCCACAGCGCCATTCGCCGGCATATCTATGGGTGTGCGAAGAAACATCGTCATAGGTCCAGCGTAGGCGCGAACATACTCGAAATGCTCAGAACGTGCACGCTATGCCACGAGGGTACCCCGGGGTTAGCGAAGGGTGTTTTAAGACAGGATATCGATCGCAAATGGCAGCATGGTGGTGATGCGGTTCGCCGTTTGTTTGTTCAGCGAGGGATTTCCTTGGCTGTTCGATGCGCTTATTACACTCATCAGTGCTGTGAAGTGATGCATATCTAGTCAGTACAAATAACATAAATTATCAACTACTGGAATCTCTACTCGTTGATTGGAAAGGCATCTTGCGGATTGTACATTGCCGCCTTGTTAGCCCGGTGATGTGATGTGGGCGATGTGACGATCCTGGGCCGCCGTGACCCAGTAGCCCGTTTTCCAGCTTAGCGAGCGTTGCCGGCTCTTTGTTTGTCGACAGGGTGCATAGAGGCGTCAGCCGCAGCATTGAATGACGGGACGTGCAGGAGGACGTTTGTCAATTGGGATCATAGTGGAGCTGCGGGGTTGATGACAGATCTTCTTGGCATCGCCTACCGCGTATCGCCAACACTGCCTCTAACCTCACGTAATTTCATTGGTGTACTATTCACAGCTATGAATGACTGTGTACCCCACCTTCGCAAACAGACCGGGGTTTGACAATTATGGTTGCCAATACGCAGCTGCATGGAAGCTTACCGAGACCATCTACCGCTAATGCCAAGTACGTCTGCATAGCTTCTATGGCGCTCATAGCAGTATATACAAACCCTATAGTCTATAAGATGACGTTAGTGTTTCACGCGACTCTTGACCGCTCATGGAACCACTTGCACTTCAGTCTCACTTCGCCAGCATTTTTACATTGCCATCTCATTCGACGACGGTCAAGTTACACGAACCCGGTTGCCGGCTCACTTTCTCATCCTGCGTCTTTCTTTAGCCCCTTCTTGGATCTGTACGACGACTTGTATTCCTTGCTAGAAACGCCGTGCCTGACTGCTACAGGAGGGCGAGCTCGGCCTTAAGCTTGCCGCACATTTCTGAGCTTGCATCTGGGACCCTGGCAAACGTTCACTTCCTCGCCATTTCCCGTCCGCGATTTGCCTCGGACCCTGCAGCTTTATTCTTACCATCACCTATCAATTGTATTCAACGTTTGCGTGCTTTGACCCCCATCTCACTTTACGTCATTCAAGGATTTACCGTCGTTGACCGCCAATGCTTTGGCGCTTGGCGGTCTGTTGAATGCTCCATTCACCGTGGCGGTGATAGAAGCTTAGGCACTTGCCGGTTTAATTAAGCAGGCACGACAGAGCAACTACCATTATCTTCCCAACGCTGCGCTCGCCTCATCCACAACATGGCACGACCTTTATCTCCCGAGGAGAGTTACGCTCTCGTAGCAGTGACGCGAACAACATCAGTATTTTCGGTTATCGGCTCTGCTATCATCATCAGCACATTTCTGTGCTTCCCATTCTTTCGGAAACGTAAGCTATCGTGCCTACTACTGTCATGGCACATGAGTTAACACTGCGCAGCAATCAATCGACTAGTGTTCTTCGCTACTATGGGTAATCTCTTAGCAAATGTCGCGACACTCATGTCAACCTCGGTGCTTCCAAATGATCTCGTCCATGTATCCGGTCTCTGCGAGTTCCAGGGTACACTGATTCAATGGTTCATGATGGCAGATTCATTTTGGGTAAGATGAAACCCGATGCTCAATATGACTGCTGACGTAAGAAAGGTGCTGTGTATGGCCATGAACGTCTTTCTCGTCTTCTTCTACGGCTATGACGCCCAGCAGATACGCCACCTTGAAAAGTTCTACTTTGCATTCTCCTATGGTATACCTGGGATTCCGGCGCTCACTTATCTCATCCTTGATCACACTGGACATCGCATCATGGGCAGTGCAACTTTGTGGTGCTGGGTTACGATAGACGTCGACTGGTTGCGCATTGCTTTCTTCTATGCGCCTGTCTGGTAAGTGCTTTTTTCTTTGACATTACTGTCGCTAATATGGATACAGGGTCGTAATCTCTGCTACAATGACCATATACAGCGTCACTGGCTACCGGATTTGGCAGAAACGTGCCGAATTGCGCTCTTTTTCTCGGAACTCAGTCCAACCATCTGCTATAAGGTCGTCGCTCATTGCGAATGAGAACCAAGCAAGTTGTTTGACCGCTAGCAATAGTATCGTCGTGACAACACAGATAAACTGCGATGTTCAGCAGCAGGAATTCACAGCGCGTTGTGTCTCGCCGGAACTCGATGACGACTCAATCAGCTCATTCTCAAGCACCCGCCTGCTATCCAATACAAACAAAGCTAATGAGCATAAAACAATGACATTACCTGCTCCTGTTGTTTTCAAAGAACGGCTCGAGCCTGCGGAATCTCAGCACACTTCACTTCACCACAGTGGTCGCGGACGAAACGGTTATAAGGCAACCGCCTTCGCCACAAACACCAGCGTGGTGTCTGCAGAGGTGCCGGCTCAGTCGGCGTCAGTTCGACCGTCCCGAAAGGCCGTCGAGGGGCACGCTGCGGCGATGGCGTACTTTTGGGTCGCCTTCCTGATGTTCATCGCCTTGTTTGTAGTCTGGGTACCTTCCACAAGTGAGTGAATTACAAACTACATATAAGCCATACTGACTCATCTAGTCAACCGGTTATACCAGTTCATCCACAAAGACAATCCTAGCTTTGGTCTCAACATCATCTCCGCCATAGTCCTCCCTTTGCAAGGCGCCTGGAACGCCACAATCTACATCTTCACCACCCGCGCGGAATGCAAACGAGCACACAGCATGATTGTCTCGAAGCTTACCGGAAAACCATTCCGATACCAGCCACGTCAGGACCAGTATCGCACGGAGACGACGACGAGCTCGCGGGAGACGCGAGATTCCCACGCCGAAATCGCTCTCGATGAAATGCTCAAGGAAGGAACACAAGTGCGCCACTGTGAGGTGGACACCACCTAACGTTACCACGTATGAGAGCCATGGTGATGTTTCGATGTTGCTCCACGTCTGTGTGTGCTACTGTGGCGTTTTTCAATGGTGGTACATGAGTCCCTGCCCTACCTCTCTTTCCCAGCCATCTTTCACATCCCAGAAGCTATCCTTTGTTTCGATGTATATTCCGCCCTTTGTACGAAATACTGTTGCTTGTATATATTGGGCCGGGTACCTGTTTTTTTGGTCATACACTGGCTTCGGCTACACTGGCGTTTGCGGCGATTGAGCGTCGGATTGTGATACCCAGGGCATATGGCGCATGGCGCATGGCGTTATGATCGGCGTTGCGGCTCGTTATGGAGCGTGCGATAGTGCAATGGAGCATCCGCTTAGATGCACGAACGAGTAATGATAAAGGCACATAGCAGATCAAGTTCCACCTCCCTGTCCCCGCACTGGTTCCGCGCGCGAAACGTTGCGCGTGCTGTGCTGTGTAGGTAGTAACAAGTGTCAGCACAGCGCCTCGTACCACCCAAATACGACACGCACATGTACAACCATTTTTCGTGAGCTGGTATGAAGCACCAGCGCATCGCACTTGTAGTTTCGTTGTTTGGTAGGATTGAAAGGCATGGGACGGAATTTAACAGTATAGGTAAAACCGTCGACAGGCCACCATCAGGTCAGTGTTCTATAATGATATCGCTCTCGGAACATCTCAAAGGCTTACGCGTCTGTGTTTATGACTTACAAAAGTCCACAACTTTCCCAGCTCTAAAACCAACTAAACCGTCAATGTACGCCAGGAAGATGTCGACATCCAACAGATCCACCTTCCCATTCACAGTACCTAAGCTCGGGTTCGAACTCCTCAACACCTGTCCACCCCAAAGAATTCTGATGAAGTTCTTCCCACCGTACCCCCTCTTCCGGTAAATCTCAAAGACGACCTCACTACCCATGCCTACCCAGACCATCTGCTCAATCTGTAGTATACTAAGTAGCCGCGAGACCGATCCATCGTGCGCAATATTGTGGCGGTAGAGTACAGGAGACTGAGAAGACACCGCGGCGCGAATGTTATCCGCAAGCTCAGCGAGGAACACGCCATATGATCCTACAGCTGCCTGAAGGGATTGTGGACTATCGCGGTAGATGAAGCTGTACTCGTACTGTCCTAAACGATACACAGTATCAGCCATCTCCTGGCTCACACAATTGCTCGTATCATTGATACTACAAGGTAGCGGCTTCGCATGACACTGTCTCGCAGATAAGTTATCGTAGTAGTGATCAAACGATTTGTGCCAGTCCGTTGAATCGCTCGCGATACCGCTCACAGCATCCAGGGAGTTGAATAGCGGTTTCGCAGCGGTGAGATGAGCGGTCCATTCCGGCGCCGAGCTGCCTATGCCGTAGGAACTGTACATCGATGTAGATTTCGGACAGGGGTATTGCGGTTCTAGGGAGTCGACGTTTGTAGGCTGGATACGCAATGGGACGGAGGTGGAGGGTGTGTACATGCCGTCGATCAGGATACCGGCGACTTGGCTCGTGATGACGTTGTTTGTCACGCGGTAGCTGACCTTCTCGCTCATGTTGCTCGGAAGGAAATTGAGGAGGTCATGGTACACGCCGTAGAGATCTTTGCCATGCTGCCAGGAATCACCCAGTCCTTCGCGGGTGATCTGTGGGAATTGACATGACCCGTTGAAACCGGATTGCACGAAGGGGTTCGTTGGGTTGGTGTAGACACTCCAGTATGTTGGTGCTGAGACGTTGCCGGAGGGGTTCAACGGCTGGCCGTAGTAGAATAGGCCTTGGTCGGAGCACTCCCATCGGTATGACTCTTTGGGGAAGGTGTTGGTGGCGTAGGGTGTTCGCTTGTGATGGCGATGAATTCTACTTTAATCAGTCTTAACGTAACTGGATGTTGATGCGTACTCACACCTCCAGGTACACCAACTCAAACTCCTGGCTAACCTTCACATACTCCTCCTTTCTCACATGCGGCATGTTACACCAATTATAAACACCATACTCCACTCTATCTGGTAGCTGCGATCCATTGAACTGAAAGCCATTTGTTCCCGTTCCGTTCACCACCCGTCCAAGGTCGTTAATCCAACTGTTCTTCGGCGCATACCAGCCCAGATCAACATTCGATACATTCTGAGCCGCTACTAAAGATGCAAAGAACAGCGGAACAATAGTGCGCGAGAAAAACATATCGAGATCTCGCGGCAGAAGATGGAAGAGCGTGAAAGCGGTACCGATCAAAACGACGGTGGAAAGAATGGTGGAAGCAACATGGTGCATGGTTTATAAGAATAAGGCTAAAAGTCAAGACGCGATACCGGAAGCCATTATAGATGCAGAAGGTGACCGTGATGACGATGGTTGGAAGGAAAAGTATGGTCGTCGCGACCGAGACAAGATGCACGCGTTGCACCCTGTGGATGTGATTGGCTGGCTGAAAAGCGGATATGGGTCCGTCAAGTTCATCAGGCTTGGAAACAGGCATCTCGGATCTCCAACACCATAAGACAAGGCGCGCTGTTCCGAACTTCTCTCTTAGTCGTGTGGGTAAAAATAAATTGCTATGATAGAGAATGGATTGGATCATAATCCGGCATAGTAGTGCATGCTTTTTTTGGAACTCCACATTACGACTGGAAACCCTTCCACAGAGGGCGAGCAGACTTCCCCAACAATGATGACTGGGTGAGCTGTACCGTCCTTCAAATTATATACTACAGTCATTGAAGAAACTCGCTACCATTCTTCTGGACACTCCAACAGTTCAGACGTGCATCTTCCTCCTCGCGATCCTGGCAGGCATGCCCTCTCTGGGCTTGGCCGCCGCGAGTAAGATCTGGTACATCTCCTCGCCGAAGACTTTCTGTGGACCCTTTTTGAAGCTCGCATCCTTAGCCCACAGAGTCCCATCATTACTGAGAGCATCCAGCTCGTCAAAAGCGACCCTGATGTCAAACTCTCTCAATGTAAGAGCCAGCACCACCTTCATCTCGATGAGGGATAGTTCTTGACCAATACAGTTCCTCGGACCCTTCTCGAACGGTCTCCAGGCATTGGGTGGAACGCTATCAGCGTTCTCGGCAAGGAATCGCTCCGGCTTAAACTCATCAACGTCGGGGCCCCAGAGCTTAGCGCTCCGACCCAAGCACATGGAGGTTGTCCAGACGTTCATCCCTTCGGTGGGAAGCATCTCCCCGCTGACAGGGTCCTTCACGAAGTATCCTTTCTTTCCTTGACGAACGCCTGAAGCCGGCGGCCAGAGCCTCAATACTTCCTTGATAACAGCGAGTGTGTATTCAAGTTTGTTGACGAGGTACGGATTGTCCTTGAGCTGTTGTGTGGCACTGGTACCCGCGCCAAATACTTCATCGAGCTCCCGGCGGACTTTGGCCAAAGCTTCTGGATGTTTGTATAGGAGGTGGTAACAGTAGCAAATCGTACTGGCTGTTGTGTCGTGGCCGGCGAATAATAGGATGAGCAGGTTGTCGATGGCAAAGCGGCGGAATTCAGCATCCATCTGTATGTTCTGAGAGTCGACGTTCTGACCGCTCTCTTTCACATACTCCTCAAGTGCAACTAGAATAGTTATTGAGTTAGTGATTTTTTTGAAGGGGGCATAAGAATGGCCAGCTGTAATGGATGATTAGGATACAACGCCCTAAGTTCCCTACGTGACTTCATCATGTTTGGTAGACATGCGAAGGTCACGCGATATACTCGAGGCGGATCCAAAGGAGTTTTGCCATATGTCGTGCATCTTCACTTACGGTCGATACCGGCTTTCACCTTCGTTTTCCTCGCCTCCGCATTTCGAACAGTAAAACGTTCATCAAGAACTCTGCCGATGTATTTATCCATTTTCCGTTTGTAATACTTCCACATTATCGGCCTGAGTGGATGGTTGCGGTGCCAAGGGTTTATTGACTGGACATCTGGCATCCACGCAAGCGTATTCCTCATGGTTCGCATAAATTCGTTGTCGGTAGTCAATGTCTTGAAGTCATGGTCGCAGACCACTCGGCCAATGACGTCGATGCTGATTTTGGTAGTTTCTTCTTCCATCCTAAAGAGGTCGTCTTTCAATACGTGACGATCCAGGATCTTGACAAAAGCCTCCGCACATTCGACCATGACGGGCACTTGGCTGATGACTTGTTGGATGGAGAATCCGGGGTTGAAGACGTTTCGCCATTTCTTCCAGAGCTGTCCGTCAATTGTAACAATATTGTTCTTACCCGCCAGTGGCTCGATCATTTCAGCTAGGGTATGATGCTTGTGCAGCCCGGACTCTGAGATTTCACGAGCAACCTCCCTGTATTGGTTTAGAAGGGAGCTCAACAATTTGGGCAGCAGCTGATACATACGGATCCGAAATCACCATAGTTACAAACCCGGAAACTGGTCGATTGTCCAGGTAGAAGATGGGTGGCAGATCATATTCTGGAGATGGTCAGTGCGTGGCTTGCCTGTAGGTTGTGCGCGGGTGTGACCTCTAGCCAGACTTGCGACCAAAAGGTGAGGGTGAGCACGTTGCGGTAGCTTGACGGCGACTTTCGCCACGGAAATGAGATGGCCCAGGAAGAGGTTGCAAGGTGGACCAGGCTTGACAAGGTTAGTCAGAAAAGACACAGACGGCATATGAGGATGTGTGAAGCGTCCCAGGTATGCGAAGTAGAGTAAAAGGACAGCTGGGCTGGAAAGCAACCTCTCCAAAGAAGACTCACCAGTTTTGAGTACTTTCCTCCGGACCTGCGCTCCATCAGCACTCGGAAGATGTTTGTAGCAGCCCATGCCAGTAGAAGGACTGCTATGGTCGACATGATAGGATGGTTGCCGAGGAGCCCCATGCTGGGCTATGAGCGCTTGTTAGAGAGAAACTTGAAAGATGGGGAAAGAGAGATGGATGTGCGAATCGCTTTGTACGACAGGGTGCGGTGTGAGGGCAGGGATGTAGAGGGTTCCTTGATCTAGCTCCGGTCACCACTAAACGTAGCAGGGCGTAACAGCACCAGCAAGACAGCATTAGCAGACTTCAGTTATGAGCGACTGCCTTTGATGGGACTGCCCATAGTGCATTTGTGGAGGTGGGTGTTCGCGGGTGATGTTGCACACGCCTTAACTTGGGCCGAGAGTTTGGGCAGAGGCCGCTCCTGGTCCAAGCAGTCACGCTACCGTGAGGTTGGCCGAGAAAAGCGCCGGGTCGGCGCAATCGTGCGGGGAAATTCGATGGCCCAGATGATGTCGTAGTACATTGGAGTGTTGTTATAGATGACGTGTTGTGTTTGATCCGACATCTGGAAGGCTTCAGTAATCAGGTTGTTCAGTTTGGTTCAGTACCAGCAATATGTTGGTGTTGTAGAGGCTGTGGTTCATCTGTGAGGAAGGCCAGCATGATGACGCTAGCTATTGCCTAGCAATCCTTCGGGTATGCTATTTTCTGGTGAAACGCAGGAACCAAACTGAAGAAAACTGAAGCCTTCGGATATCTAACACTTCTAAGAGTTTCCCCCGTAGCACTGTGTTGCATGGGAAGATGGCGTTGATGCGCTACTTGTTGGGAAACTTCAAACTCCCGCCCTCCTACCCTTCACTAACGTCTGACAATCATGAGTTAGCAGGACCCCTATTCACGTGCACAGCGCGAGGCGGAAGCCCTGGAGACATTGAAAACCCTGATCCCGGCTGCACGTCGCTGCGGCAGCGATAACGCGGTAGCGGACGGCTACACACACGAGAGTGTCGCGTGGAAATTATGCAAATCATAAGCTGGCAATTGATGTTGTGACGGGCAGTTGTTTCGCATTGATGTTTCGCGCTTGTCACCCTTGTCGCTCTTTCCGGCTATCCAGCCATCGAGAAGGCGCGGCCCACTGGGCCACCCGCCAACCCTATTCCTTCCAAGTCGCGTCACGCTTTCAGAGCTGTAGATGCTTATTCTTTCACGCCTTTCGTCCTACTTCTCTTTTCGTGGTTCCGCCGAGTCCCATCACAATCCGGGGTGCCACTTGGACCGTCTCGTTCCTGCAGTAGTTGCGGGCCTTGCGGTTAGTGAGGACCTCTAAACAGACCCTGCATCGTTCACCTCGGACGCGCTGGGCAGGTGCTGACCTGACCGTGCGCCCCAAGCAGCCGCTCCCCCTTCAATTTCCTCCGCCGCCAACGCCAGATCGCCCCAACTGCTGTACCGAGGGAGCCCCAGCAAAACCCCCGATACGGCGCTGCACTCCTTTCCCATTGCTAAGATTAACTAAACACGCGCGCGAAGACTCAGCCATTGATATCAAGAGCTTGCTGCCCGCCCACCATGGCCAGCACCGCTCCTGCTCTCCCCCATCCCGCTCTACCCCATCTCCCGACACAGAAAGACGACTCACCTGATCCCTTGTCGCGTCCCCCGATAGCACAGTCGAACAGCGACCAGCAAGCCGGACCGCGCCGATCGAGCTTCAACTTCCTACGTCGAACCAGCGGAAAGAGCTCTTCCGAGTCTCGCGGTAACAGCAACAATCGAAGCCCGTCAGGAAGCAAGATGAGCCGGAAGCAGAAGGCGCTCGCCCAGGAGGAGGCTCTGCGCAAGCAGCGTGAAGCGGCCGCCCTCCCCAGGCAGCCGCCCCGCCTCCCTTCACACTCCGCCCTTCCCCAGATTGCCACATTCGGGGGTGAAGACGCCCGCCCGGACTCAATCGCCATTATCTCGAACCAGGCTGGCAACTACAACCCTAGCCGCCACAACTTCAGCCGCCCCTCGCAAGACACGTACCGGATGCCCCCCAACACCAACTCGGCGGCGCCCATGCCCGGCACCTCGCCCGCGGCCTACGCCGACTACGACGCCTACCCCAGGACCGAGAGCATGACACACCGCGGCCGCTATAGCTACGCGAGCAGCCAGGTCAGCACCGTCAACAGTCCTCGTCGCGTGAGGAGGCGGAAGGACCCGACGCCATTCAAGTAGGTTACGCATTTCCTCCAAACGAGTATCTGAGCTAACAAGCACCTAGCATCCTCGTCATTGGCACCAAGGGCTGCGGCAAGTCCTCCTTCATCGACTTCCTCCGCACCGCCCTCGCCCTTCCCTCGCGGAAGCGACCAATCACACCGTCCCCGCCGGCGACTGCTGTCGGCGGTGAAGACTCGCCTTTCACTTCCGAATACCTTGAGACCGAAGTCGATGGCGAGCGCGTCGGAGTCACGCTGTGGGACTCCGAGGGCCTGGAGAAGAACATTGTCGACTTCCAGCTGCCCATCATCACCTCGTTCCTCGAGTCCAAGTTCGAGGACACGTTCAGTGAGGAGCAGAAGGTTGTGCGTGCTCCCGGCGTCAAAGACACCCACATCCACTGCGTCTTCCTCCTGTTAGACCCGATCCGCCTGGACCAGAACATCACCGAAGCTCGCAAGAAGTCGAACATTATCAAAGTGGGCAGTGCTATCTTCGGGGGGTTGGATGACAACCTGGACCTCAACGTGCTCCGTGAGCTGCAGTCTAGGACTACTGTCATCCCCGTCATCAGCAAGGCGGATACCATCACAGGTGCGCACATGCGACATCTGAAGAAGATGGTGTGGGATACCATCAAACGAGCCAAGCTGGATCCACTTGAAGCGCTGAACCTCGACCTCGACGATGACGAAGACCCTGACCGACTGGATGAGCGAGACGAAGATGAATACGACGAGTCCGATGGTGAGGACAAGTCAGAAGTTTTGAACAAGATTCTCGAGCGTTCATCGTCGGAAGCTGCCCGTTCCGTCTCCTCGTCGAATTCATCCAAGTCACACTCCCCTGCGACATCACCGCCGAGTGCGAAGAAGAACCACAGCCGCAAGCCTTCGGCCATCTCCGCATCTATCCAGAGCGAAGACTCGGAGACGCCGTTCCTTCCTCTTAGCATTATCTCGCCGGATCCCTACGAACCCGAGGTTGTCGGTCGCCGGTTCCCCTGGGGTTTTGCCGATCCTTACCACCCAGAGCACTGCGATTTCGTCAAGCTGAGGGAGAGCGTCTTTAGTGAGTGGCGATCTGAGCTTCGTGAGGCCAGTCGTGAGCAGTGGTACGAGGGCTGGAGGACAACCCGACTGGAGAAGGGCAACACCAGGAGACGAACTGCGACCTCGGACGGACCTGCATCACGTCAACTCTCAGTTACTGCCACAAATGGTCGGGCGTCGAGCGCTGGCAGCCGCGAGCATCGTCAACAACACCGCACCGCCGAGTTCTGATTGATGAACGAGTACGAACCGATCGAAATCGATGCTGGACGGGACACGTTCCACATACCCTTATTGGGATATTCCAAAGATGGCGACAGTCGCCTGCCTCCACTCTAATCGATACTCGGGAATATCTACCGGACGCACTGCATTTAAGCCAACGGGCCGCTATATTCGGAATCACCGAAGCATCTTCTACTCTTTTTACGTCAATCATACCCCAAATCTGTGTATTTTCTGTCTTGAGCCAGCATACTTTTCACATGTCAACTCATGTTATATATCACCAGCATTTGTTTCATTGTTTTTTTCAATTTGCGCATACCCTTTTCCAGTTGTTTATTCGTAACGCTCACGCCGTTCTATGCAAAGCCTTTATACGCTGGGCGTAGTATGTGGGCGGTTGCACAAGTCCCAAGACATATTGTGGCAGATGTTTTAGGAAGAAGGAACAAATGAAGTTATATAGCACAGCGTGTCTAATAAAAATGTTTATATTTTAGATTACAAACTACCCTTCGATGAACTTTCATGAATGCCCTCAGATCTTCGACCGAGCCTTGCTCTTCTCTTCCATCTCCCTCTTCTTCAGCTCAAACCTCGCTACGGGCGCGCCCTCCACGAATCGCTCCGCCAACGCATCAACTGCATTCACCACGGCTATCATCCTCTGATCACGTATCGGCGCATTCTGCAGTCTCTTCATCTCCATCATACTCTTGCCATCGTTCGTCTTCAGCTGATCTTCCAAGAATCCCACAACCTTACTCTGGAACTCCTGGCCAGTAGCGTCCCAGACGTAGTTGTACATGCCGGCGTCGAGAAGTTCCTGCGCAGTCAACTTGCGGCCGAACATCAGGAAGTCGTTTGCGCGGTGGATGCCGATTGACTGCGCGAAGGAGAGTGCGGACCCGTTTTCGGGGACGAGACCGAGCGCGCTGAAGGGGCATTGCAGCCATGCTGTGTTGGAGGCGAGGACAATGTCCGCGATACCCGGGAACCAGGCAGCGCCGCCTCCTACGGCAGGGCCGTTGAGGGCCAGGATAAGCACTTTGCGATGGTCGATCATTGAGCGGAGGAGTTCCGTTGCTAGTCTTTTCGTTAGATACCGAAAATGCTATATATATATACCTGCCGAAAGCACATTCCCATAGCGAGGCAGGCTCGAAAAATTATAAATAAAGGACGTACCATAGCTAAACTTTCCCAATAGCCCCAACTTCTTCTCCCCGTCATTCCTGTATTCTCCCTCATTACTCGCAACACTCTTTACGTCTGCACCCGCTGAGAAGAACCGCCCTTCACCCGTCAGAACGGTGAAGACTGTATCTGGGTGTTCATTTAGAACACGCAGTGCGGCGATGGTGTCCGGGATGAGGTTTCCGCCAAATGAGTTTAGTGTCTTGGGGCGGTTGAATGTGATGATTCCGATTTGGTTTTTGATCGAGAAGGTGATATCGGTGTAGGACGCCATGATTGTTGTTGTTGCTAGCTAGCTTTTTAGGATTGGAGTTGGGGGAAGGTGTGATCGTGATTGTTTACAATGAAGGACCAAGGTACCAGGGGGTGGGACAAGGGGATGTAATATGAGTGTTTAAAAGTGATTATTTGGTAAGCTTCAGCTGCAGGCAAGGGTGAGGTTTGGAAAGACGCGAATAAGTAAGCCTTTTCCCCGCAGACGCGTCGCGGGCCTCGGTTCGGTGGGTTCCGGGGAGGTATTTGTCGAGTGTGTAGTACAGCTGCGAGCGTGTCCTGAAGAGCTTAGTTTGGTCTTCGGATTCTTGTAAAGTGCGTCTGTGAACGTCTTCAGTTGCAAGTGTGCAGTTAAGAAAGGTGATAGTGTTGAGGTAAGATTACGCTTTCGCGACTTACCTCGGCACAACTTTTGAGGCACGTCATTGTCAGTTGTAATCTTCCCAGGTAACATCAATTAATTGAGGGTCTTACGCTTACACGTGTCTAACTTCTGAGATCAAAGTCACCTCCAAGCCAATTCCCAATAGTATAATTTTGCGGACATTATGCCTCGTACCATCGTCACAGCGGTCCCACCTTCTTGCCTCGTCGTTGCGTTTCGAGCCTGTGACGCGTTATTCATCTTATCTCAACTCCATGTTGAACTTCTGGCATGCAATGTCTACCAGCGAATATTTTATTCATGCATGCAAACCCCCCGCGCTCCACTTTTGTGCCCTTACAACTTCCGACTTATTTGAGCTTCTTGCCCTCGCCCCTGCCACACTGACATCCCGCGTGTCCCGTTGTACCACTCTTCTTCCAGACCAAATAACACAGTACCATGTTCATGATCACCAAGGCAGCAAACAATAGCACCAACTTAGATAGCGTGTCCGCGAGAGTTTTCCCGACGTAGTTGAAGTCATCGATTCGACGCAACATCGGTTCGATGTTGGCGGACGTCTTTTCGATGCTCTTGAGAGCGTTGACAGCTGCGCTCATGTCGATTGGCTCAGAGAGATCCGGGAGCTTGTGGTAGAGTGCATTAAGAATGTTGAGCAGTGCGTCGACGCGTTGTTGCGTCTCGGATGGGAGGACAACGTGTTGTTCGAAGTAGACCATTTTCCTGGTGCGTGTTAGTGCGCTTCACGAGCAAGAAAAATCCGAAGGAACAAACGTTCTTGGAAGATATGACTTTGCCGAAAGAGCGGGCGAGATCGGGTGGGAATTGAGGTGTTGGATCGTATTCCGTTTGGTTTAGTATTATTAAACAGTCGCGAACAACAGGCGAACAAAAGTCAGCAAACGGAGCATGTACAGCACGTGACGTCACATAAAATATGGGGTGCATATTTTCTCTCCTTGTTCTAATCACTTGTCTAAACTGGAGGTTCAAATCTGTTGATGACTGTTTAGTAGAAAAGACTGAGCTTAAAGCACTACCGGGCGATGTTTGATGATCGATTGGTAGTATTGGATGATATGTCTTGTACCTGGAGCCAAGACTGGAAGATGCCATCTGGTGACCCGGTTTATCTATCGGAGGGTAGATTGCTAACACTGTCTAGGTATCCTCGGCTATGGACACCAGAACTAATGAGTGCCGAGTTCGTAGAAGTGAATACATGGTGGCGTTTCATTTGCCAAGCAGCCGGCGGTATCTGCGACTAAAACAAACTCAGTGGACGAAAAATCTGTATCGCAAGAGATTTTCACCTATCTGATAGATGCAGAATCGAGGGTGAAGAGAGCAATGCTGCTCATCAGTAGAACTCGATGGAGGTGGTTCCTGCATTCACTCCCGCCATTGTTCATTTTGCTCCACTGAGACTTGTACCTTATCCGACCCGCTCGTCTGACACAAATATTGCGGCGACTAACAATGTCTTCCCTGAAGAGTAACGACCGGGTCTGCCAAAAACCTTGAAATCGACGCTGACACCCATCAGAGCAGCTGTGATATCTCGCAAGGGAGACCTATCTGGTACGCTAAGCCCTTGCGCAACACCTGCCGCAATTTCAAGGTTCAAGATGATAACTAATCAGTTCAGGGAGGCGAGCCGCGCAAGGCGACGGATACTCTCAGCAGCGCTGTCGGCACCAGACGGATGACTGTGGTATGGTGACAAGAAGCGAGCGAAATCTTCTAGGAAAAGATCATGCGTATGCAGGTTCTCCACAGTCGATGGTAATACTGTAATCAGGCCGAAGAGGTCGGGAAAGCTTCCGTGTTGGGTCAAGAGATACGTGTCGATGTGCACAGTGTTGAGGTACTTGAGCCGCTTAATTCACGTCAAGGGCTGCCTCAAAACCCGAAAACTTCCGTCCACATGGATCGTGTCCAATCGCTGGGGACTCGGGCAGTGTTCGTATATAGAGTTCATGATAGCTTGGCCTACCCAGACCCCTTCATCCGTTCGCACGTACAAGTATGTCTGTGACAAAGCTTTCAGACAAGGTAGCCATCCCTTGATAGTAGGTTCGCACAGTGTCTCGAGTTTGATGTTCGTTTTGTGGATCTCGAGATGAGGATGCTTGAGCTGCCGTGAGACATTGCCAGAGGATAGGTGAAGGACTTAAGGCTGGTCCAGAGAAGATTAACGCTTGACAACGATGGGAAAAGAGGGAGGTCGATACCTTTACCAAAGTCTGTCTGTATACATGCCAGCTTCGGGAAGGGCAATGGCTCATCAGTGGCACGTTGCTAACATAGCATAGAGATATATTGGTAGCACGACACAGTATGAAGGTCATACAGCCTTCGATACAGCGATTCGCCATAGTTTCTCTCATCCACTCCACCAGTAATCTCTTCGGCTCGCTCAGATGTAGGGTGTCCTGTAGTACTGTGTTGTGACGGTCATAGAAGAACTCGTATAACGCATGCGGAAGATGAAGAATGAGGACTGCACTGATTGAATAGCTATGAACGAAGGGTAGCTATATAAATATGAGGTGTGCGTAAGCAGATGACGTGGAAGTCGGACTGAAGTCGAGTCGTTGGGCATGATGAGAGCATTAGCTGAGCACCCCAAACCTTAACATTTGTAGACCTTGTCCAACTCTGGTCTGAAACGCTCATACGAGGCCTTGTTCTTTGGCATTCTGTGGTCCCGAGTACAAAAGTATTCGCGTGTGGCCTCGGACTTGGTATGATCCCGATTTAGTCGAATGAACTTGATGTGTGTAGCCAAAAGAGGGCGAGAGACAACACCCAGCAAGAGCGCGCGTACCTCTGTATCTTGTAGGTTGGTGAAGGCAAGATGACGGTACAGATACGGTTCCGCGACGCCACGGTAGTATTTCGAGACCTTGAGCATGGCGTTGAGAGCATCGTGCTCGAGGAAGTCGAGGATTCGGCTATCCAGCTCTGTTGGGAGAGCAGAGAGAGACATGATCGCTTATGTGAGTGCCAATTAGGAGTTGAGTCCTGTGATCTGGGTAGTTGTTGGTCGTAGCCCTAGAGATATCTAACAAGAAATAATAGCTCAGGGTCCGAGCGCAATTTAGCGCAATTTAGCGCGAGATTGTCACGAGGTGATAAGTAATGCGACGTGAGTGCTGGAGACGGTTACATACGCAAAAACGGAGTCCGTGCGAGGGAGTCCATCGCTCTAC
Organism: Clathrospora elynae; assembly: GCA_010015635.1. NCBI lineage: Eukaryota > Fungi > Ascomycota > Dothideomycetes > Pleosporales > Diademaceae > Clathrospora > Clathrospora elynae. Next base: position 254,076 of record ML976012.1, read on the forward strand.
GTAGCGCCGCAATAAACCGCGTAGGGTTGTTCGCGCAAAAAACACTACATACCACTCTAAACCCTGCAGCCCGAACTGTAGTCTATGTGTACTCTATAGTAGGTGTGTGACGTCTCGCGCATACCCAGAACTCCCTCTCTTATGTGAGACTGCCTCTCGGCGAAGATGATGAGCATCACGCACTTGTGACCATTTGAAGCACCAAGCGGCAGTGAGCATCCAGGGTGAAAGCAAGGTAATGCTCTCCGGTGTACGTGGTTATGAGAATCTGAAGTTGCGCTATCGTGTCGAGATAGGGGTGGGACGATCTTGACTTTGGGCGCCAACTGGAGTAGAGTGAATGAGTCATTCAGCCTTGATTGATGTGAATAGTCGGTCGGACGAGGTGAGGTCGCAAGGTGATTACATGCGCACGTGTCACACGGCGAAATTAGCGGGCATGCAGGTTCCCCACCATGAGGAAGCGGGCTTGGCGCCTGCCACTTCAATCATCGCTCAGCTTGACAAAGACGCAAAACAGCTTTTGTTCTCACTAGTGAGAGTATCGCCCGCGAATAATCTAGCGCACACGATTGCATACTCGGCTAGCCTTTTTTCACTTTGTCTTTCACTGAATACCTCTACACACGCCGTAGGTTCACCCCTCGTGCCCCGCAACCTCTTCCTTCACCGCCGTAACGATTTCATGATGCAGTCCCCCTCACCCTGCCCAATGACTCGGTAGCATACAACTCGACTTCTCTTCTGTCCACCACGTCCGATGCACAGCCTCGAGCCCACACACCTCCGACTATACGTGTGACTCAGCCAGCCTCGCATCGAGCAAGCGTAGAAAATGGAGGCTCAGGTACGTCCCGTGATCACATGGTGCTGCAAGCCTATCCAATGCCTTACTAATATGCTTGTCCTGTTCTAGGTAGAAAATGCCATCCAGATCGCCTCGGACCCGACTTCGAGCCAGCAGCTGCGCGGCCAAGCCATAGAATACCTGACCCAGCTCCGGACAGCGGGCTCCGCATGGCAAGCCGCTCTCTCGCTCTTCACACGAGAACCCCGCGCTTCCGACTACGTCCGTCATACCTCCCTCGACCTCGTAAACAATGCTGTCCAGGAACACCGGCTGGATGAGCAGAGCCTCGCCTACATCAAGGACACGCTCATGGGCCATGTCCGCCAATCATATGTGCCGGGCAGCGGTGCGGCGGACACCAGCCACATCCAGAACAAGTTGATGCAGACAGTCACCTATCTCTTTGTAGCCTTATACCCCTCCTCATGGCAGTCTTTCTTCGACGATTTCCGCGCCCTCGCCGGTGACCAGGCCACCATCGGCAGCGTCAATACCGCCACTACATTCCTATATCTTCGCATGCTTGGCCAGGTTCACGATGAAATTGCCGATCAGTTGGTCGCTCGGCAGGAGGATGAAAAGAAGCGGAACACAGAGTTGAAGGACCTCATTCGACAACGGGACGCACAAAAGATCTCATTATCCTGGCAAGAAATTCTCACCAAGTGGAGGGACACAGATCTGGGTCTTGTGGAGATGTGTCTCAGGACCATTGGCCGCTGGGTTAGCTGGACCGACATCAATTTGATCGTGAACCAGGCCATGATCACTACGTTCCTCGAAATGGCCGGCCAGCAAGGGATTGCTGACCCCGAAAGTCCGGCTGGAAGGGTCCGCGATGCAGCGATCGACACATTTTCGGAGATTGTGGGCAAGAAGATGAGTCCCGCGGACAAGATTGAGCTGATCGTATTCCTAAACCTTTCCGAGGTTGTTGGCCAGCTCATCAGTAGTCCAGCTTTAGCCGACTTCCACAGTCCCCACTATGACAACGACCTTGCGGAGACGGTTGCAAAGCTCGTCAACAACATCGTCTTTGACATTGTCAAGATCCTGGAGAACGACTCAGTCGAGGAGCAGATTCGGCAACGCGCAGACGATCTCATCCGTATCTTCACGCCGTATCTGCTACGCTTCTTCGCCGATCAATACGACGAGGTCTGTTCCACAGTCATACCGTCACTTACCGATCTCCTTACATTTCTCCGTAAGCTACAAAAGAAGTCAGGGGCGGTACCACCGCAGTACGCGGCGGTACTGCCACCTGTGTTGGATGCTATCACCGCAAAGATGAAGTACGACGAGACGGCGTCTTGGGGCGAGGAAGGAGAGCAGTCGGATGAGGCCGAGTTTCACGATCTCCGCCGACGTCTTCATGTTCTGCAGCAGACAGTTACGGCTATCGATGAGCCTTACTATATTGAGACACTCAGTCGCTTGGTCAACGGAACTTTCGGTCGTCTATCCCAAGGTGATCAGACGTTGAATTGGCGGGACCTCGAACTGGCACTGCATGAGATGTTCCTGTTTGGCGAGCTAGCAATCCGAAACCAAGGATTGTTTGCGAAGCGCGAACCGTCGTCTGCAGCTGCTCAGCAGCTTGTGGGTATGATGAATAGCATGATCGATTCTGGTCTTGCGAATTACCCACACCCAGCTGTCCAACTCCAGTACATGGAGATTTGCGTTCGATACTATCAGTTCTTCGAACAGAACCCGCAACTTATTCCAAAGGTTCTTGAGAACTTCGTGCAGCTTACGCACAACAACCATGTCAAAGTTCGCTCGCGATCCTGGTATCTTTTCCAACGCCTAGTCAAGCATTTGCGTGCACAACTTGGCAATGTTTCGTACGACATCATCCAGGCCGTTGGCGACCTGCTCACAATCAAAGCGGAGCTGCCGGATACTTCCGAAGACGAAATGTCGTCTGACGAAGAAGACCAGTCGGCAGATGCGCTTTTTAACTCGCAACTATATCTTTTCGAGGCGGTCGGTTGCATCGCTTCGTCTAATACGGTCTCGGTCGAGAACAAGAAGCTTTACGCACAGACGATCATGAGCCCTCTGTTTGCGGATTTGCAGCAGACACTGCCCAAGGCGCGGAACGGGGATGAGCGGGCCATACTCCAGATTCACCACATTATCATGGCTCTAGGGACACTCGCGCGCGGCTACTCCGACTGGGTCCCCTCAAACAACAACAGCGCTGTGCCTCATAGCGAAGTGGCGGATGAGTTTGTCAAAGCCTCCGAGGCTATTCTCGTTGCTCTTGAGTCCTTGAACTCATCTGGTTCGATCCGCCACGCAGCGCGCTTCGCCTTCTCGCGCATGATTGCTGTCCTAGGCTCACGATTACTACAGCAGCTGCCCTCATGGATTGAAGGATTGCTTTCGCTTAGCTCGTCTATGGATGAGATTAGCACGTTCCTCAAGGTCCTTGGTCAAGTCATGTTCACCTTCAAGTCGGAAATTGCTGGCATTTTGGATACTGTTATGTCTCCCGTCTTGCAGCGCATCTTCACCGCATTAGCGGTGATCCCTTCGGGCACAGACGACGAGATCCAACTGGCTGAACTTCGACGAGAGTATCTGAACTTCATTACTGTTGTTCTGAACCACGGTCTCGGGTCTGTGCTCGTCAGTAATGGTAAGTACCCCATTATGAAGTGGGTAGTGTAATAATGCTAACATGACGCAGCAAACCAGGCGACTTTCGACCCGATCATCTCATCGATCGAAACCTTTGCTCGCGATACGCACGACTACCCCACCGCTCGCCTCGCCATATTTGTCCTCATCCGCATGATATCTGTATGGGGTGGGCCCGACAAGGTCGGCCCTGGCGCGAACGCTGCACCGACGTCTCCTGTCACAACACAAGCGCCATTACCGGGCTTCGACAACTACGTAGTAGAACGCTTCTCCCCGCTAGCCTGGTCGATCCCCGCATCTCCCGGCTTCAATTCCAAAGACGCACAGGCTAAGCAGGTTCTGTACGAGGCAGCTAATCTCCAGCACGAGATTATCAAGAAGGTCGGTGAGCCCTACGTAGAGCGTCTCAAAAGCGATCTTGGTGGTATGGGATTTGGCGGCGCTGGCGTAGACGAATACCTGCACACTCTAGCCGGAGCCTTTGAGGGAGCAAAGCAGGAGAAGGAGTGGCGTAACTTTTACGCCCGTTTTGTGGATAGCATGCTGGCTTCCAGGGCATAGGAGGCCCTGGATTCCAGATGGGGTTCGGGAAGGATACTTGAAATGGGCTTTTCCCGGGGGATGTGGCGAAACGGTTTTCATTGAGGCGGACATTATCTGCATCGTAGCGGGCGCCATAGGATGGCATTTCAGCAATATTTTCGTGATAACCCCCCCAACTGTAGTAAGAATGCTCATGTAGCATAAGTTTAAGAGAGAATTTCTGTATTGAAAATTAATCTAGCATGTCTGGTGTATTGTTGGCTCATGATTTTTATCGCCATGTGTTTACGCACTCATGTTGCGATGTTGCAAGACTGCGTTTTCAAACTATCCTTGCTGTGTTGGGGAGTCGTACACTAGATATTGGCAAGGCTGTTGTTACTTACCCTACATAACCAAATCTAAATAGATGGTCGTCTTTACAGCTTTTGACTGAATCCCGAATTGCTTCTGTAGTAATGAGTAAACGGGCAGTCAGCAGCTAGTCAGATAAACTTACTACGCGCCCATGTGCTTGGCCGCCCAGGCAACGTGCTCGTCGGCAAACGAGGCCATGAAGTAGTAGCTGTGGTCGTAGTCGGGCTGCATGCGGAGCTGGATGCCCTTGTCGTTGCCAGCGCCCTTTGCTGCCTCTATCAAGTTCTCAGGAAGCAGCTGGCCTTGATTGTAGAAGTTGTCTCCGGTGCCCTGTTCTGTTCAGTACAGCGACTGCATGGTGAAATTCGTGGTACAACGCACCACATCGATGAGCATCTCCAGCGGCCCCTTCCAATGCTTCACCAACTCAGTGGCGTCATGCTCTTTCCACTTTTGCTGCTGGTCCTCGCCAAAGTAGCCCTTGAATGCTTTCTGGCCCCAGGGGCAGTTGATTGGGTTTGCTATGGGTGCAAAGGCGGAGACGGACTTGTACATGCCGGGGTTTTTGAGGAACTAGCAGGAACAATCAGTATTATCATCCCTTCCAAGCATCAGGGTGGATGTACCAATGTCAATGCGCCATGCCCGCCCATGCTGTGCCCTGTGATGCTGACTTTGCTAGAGTCGAGCTCCTTGAACGACGAGAATAGGGCCTCGGGGAGCTCTTTGGTGATGTACGAGTACATGTTGTAGCCCTTTGTCCAGGGCGCCTTGGTCGCGTCGACGTAGAAACCGGCGCCAGTACCAAAGTCGTACGCTTCGTCCTCACCCTCGATCTTGAGTCCTCCTACGCAGTGAATTAGTGAGATGCGACGTCAATGGCACGGTGTAGACGTACTCGGGGAAGTGTCGGGATATACGACGGCGATGCCATGTTGAGCGGCGCCGTGCTGGAAGAAGCCCTTTTCTGAGCAGTTGTTGCCAGTACATGTAAGACCGGAAAGGTAGAAGAGGACGGGCACTTTTGCTCCGGACTTTAGTGCTTGCGGAGGTAGAAACACATTGAGCTCCATGTCTGTGTTCGTGCTGGACGACTTATGCTTCAGCTTCAGAAGCTTGCCCCCGAAGGTAGCAATGGTGCCGGTGGTTTCGAAAGACATGGTGGGCGGGGTGGTATGATACAAAAAGCGCGTTGTAGGGGATTGAAACGAAGATGAAAGTCGAGGGGCGCTGAAAAGTTTTGAGAGCTGTCGCATTGAGTGACGTTGTGGCTGAGGTTAGTGCGGGGAGATGCTGGATAGCTGTGTCGAAGCTACCCCACCTTCCTCGAGGTTTTGGCTTGTTCTAGGAATCGGGTCCGCACATGCAACGGAGAAGGCTTGGATTTAAACAAAAGTCGGATGTGATTCGGGGAATATAGGCGCGCAACCACTCAGAGACGCCTTTCGCCGCCATGCCCCAGTTTTACCAACAATTCAAACTCCATGCCCAATGCAGTCAAGCCAAACGCATATCATGTCAGAAGCTCTTCGCACGTCCAGTCCTCGTAGTAACCATCAGGAAGATAGCGGCGCACTACGAGCGGGATCTTCTTCTCCTGCAGCTCTTTCGCAGCAATCTGCAGAGGATCCGTCATGCCTTCCACATCGATTAGGACCGGCGCATTACCACTGTGAGCGTGTTAGCCAGTCTATCGCGCCTATCGCCTTCATGGGCCCGCAACGTACCTGATCTGTAGCGCTCGTGTGCCCAGTACGCGCGCCTTCTCGTATTTAGTCATGTATGGCGTGGTCGTACGCTTCTCGTTCGGCACTCTCCTGTCCTTTTCCTTTTCGACGGTGCTCTTAGACTTTTCCTTGGCGGTTGCGGCAGCGCTGGCGTCGCCGGACACTACGACGTTGTCGTCGTTCGGGTCGATGTTGTCTGGGTCCTCGCCGCCGCCTTGGTCATCTTCTTCGTCCAACAGGTCGGGCTCTGCCTCCTCGTCGAAGAGGACAGGCTCACTGCGCGCGTTAGCCTCTGCCCGGGTAGCTTCTCGGGATAGCCATGATTATGCGCCAGAGCTGTACATACTCGACATCCCCACCGTCGTAGCCGTCGTCGCCGCCGTAGTCAGACATAGTGGCGATGTATAATTTGCGGGCGCGTACGTGTTTTCGGGGTCCCGGAACGTGAGTGTAGGAAGAGTGTAGGAGGTATCGCTGCGCAAATGTCGTGTCTACCGCAATGAAAGAAAGTCGACCATCGGAAAAGGCCAGAGCGCAGACAGGGATCATTGGCCGCACTAGCGTGGTGAAATCTTGGCAGTCGATGGGTGACCATGAACTCTAGCAGCTGATGCCGACTTTTTTCTTTAAATCTGCAAGTCGCTCGTCCGCAATGGCGCTGAAACGCAAGGTCCCGGACGAGGTTGGTATTGCGCCCCAGAAGAAATACCGCCTAGGTATGCTCGTCTCCAACTGTGATATCTCGACAGAAGGCTAATATCTCGGAGGTGCTGCGGAGGAGGCGCCTGAGCAGGATGATGCTTCGGACAATTCTGGCGACTACCAGGTCAATTACACCGACAACGGCGGGCTGCGAGCAGAGAGCGAGGCCCGCCGCCAGTGGAACTACGTCTGCCCCGACTGCTCACAGCGCTTCAACCGGCCATGTCGCCTCGAGTCCCACATGCGGAGCCACAACAAGGAGCGACCGTTTGCCTGTCCCGAGCCCGGCTGTGACAAGACATTCCCCCGCAAAGACCACCTGCAGCGGCATTTGAAGAACGCCCACAGCGACCCCATCGTGGAGCGGATCTTCGCGTGCGACTGGAACGGATGCGGCAAGAGCTTCACCTCGAACGGCCGGCTCCAGCGACACAAGGACGTCCACGAGTCTAAGCTCTACTGCACCGAATTTCCTCCATGCAATGAGGCCTTCAGGAAGGCGAAGGCACTGGAGGCGCATGTCAAGAGCCAGCATCTGGACGTCAAGCCCTACTCCTGCACTCACGTGGACGGGGAGACGGGCGAGGGGTGCACGAGAGGGTTCGAGACGGAAGGTGCTCTGCAGCGCCATGTAGACAGGGCACATGTCGAGAGACAAGCGGAGGGGCATTTCTGTATGCTATGCGCTGGAACACCGCCATCTTTCGCAACGAGCGTCGAGTTGGACGCGCACACGACCGAGTGCCACCCGCCCGTGTGCACGGAGTGCGGCCAGAGGTTCAAGACCCCCTCGACGCTCAAGACCCACTTCGATACTGTACATGCCGATCCAGCAGACCAAGCCCACTACCCGTGTCCGAGACTGGGCTGCGAGAGTGTCTTCAGCCGCAAACACAACCTCACTGTCCACATCCAGACCGTCCACGACAAGCAGTTCAAGTTCGCCTGCACATCAGACTCTCTACAAAACTCGAAGCATGAAGACCTCAGAGCTTGGAACGGAGAGAACGCATGCGGCGCTTCCTTCAAGGCCAAGTCATCCCTCGATCAACACGTTCGCACACACCATCTCGGCCTCGGCAACCGCAAACAGCTTCGAAAAGCCGCCAAGTCGAAGAAGAAACCGGACCCTACGATGCTTACCATGCTAACTGGTATTGGGTACGAACAGGGTCGAGAAGTCCCGTGCCTTGTCAAGCCGTGCGAGTACCGCTTCTACATGGACCGCGATCTGCGCCGCCATCTCCGTGCTGAACACAACATCCCAGAAAACGAGGTCGAGGAGATGATCCAAGAACGCGACGCTCTGACCGGTGGACAGTTCTGGATTGGCGGATTCGACGACTCCTTGTGCATGCTCGACTCTGCTACGCCAAGCTTGCCGCAGACACCGGCGCCGTATTTCATAGACAACGCTATGCAGATGCTGCCGTATACTGCGGGTCAGCCGAAGAACCTGGATCCGCAGTCTGGCTTCTTCGGCCAGCAGTTTGATCATATGTCGTCGCTGAACCCGGACGCCGACATGGGTATGGCTATGGGCTTGACTGATCTCCCGCCGGCCATGAGCGCTCAGTATGAATTATTATGGGATGATGCGCTTGTTCCTGTTGAGCAGTTCAACAGCGATCACACTCGCGGTTGAACACAAATTCTGTCTGATGACCATATTCACGAATAATGAGGTAGCAATATATACCCACATGATAGTTTCTAGATTCAATGATGTAGCGGGCTGCAATTTCAGCTCTCACTCTTCCATTATTTCATCCCGTGTGTATATACCACTCTCTAACCATGTCCACTCTATCCCTATCCCTATCCCTGTCCCATCCAACCCCGAATGCTTATCTACATTCAATACAATGTACTTGAAACAAAATCGATCGCATGTCGCGCAATGGGGTATAGTCGCAAAAGAAAGGAAACCTCCTATGTCAAACTTCAAATAACGCCATGCTGTAGTACAACCATGTAGAATCCAAATGACTGTCAACCGGAAGATGTTGGGCCGTCTCAAGCTGTAGCCTTGACGTACGAAGCCAGGGAACTCGAGTAGGAGATGGTGATGGCGTGATCAGCTTTCCGTGGCGGCCAATCCTCATGTTCGAGTTTCGCATTCAACGTCGTGCTGTGCTGCTCTTCCCAGTCGCGTCGCCACATTTCAAGCTTGAGGTCCCACCTCTGCAGCAATCTTTTTCTTCGTGCTTCAATGACAGCCTCGAGTCTGTCCAACTCTTTCAAATACTCGGCCTGTTTTGCCACCTTTTCCTTCTCGTGCTCCGCGTCCAATTGTTCAAGGTCAGCCTCTTGTTTCTCCAGCTTCCGTTTGGTTTGAATCTCTTGTCTAGCTCTTAGCACGTTGATGGCGTTCTCGTGTCTTCTGGGCAGATATTGCTGTGTCATTCGTTGCTGGTCGAGCTTCTTGAAGTCCTTCTCCGTTAGAGTACGTGCATGCTCCAATTGATCTGCGTTCGTGCCTAGACAGTAGGCCTCTATCCATTTGAGGGCCGTCGCCACATTTTGCGTCTCCAGAGCTTGGGCTTTCAGGAGATCGTCTTCCGCCATGAGTTGCCGTTCCTCCAACTGTTCGGCATCGTCAATGTGCTGCAGGGTGTGAGTAAGTCGGCAGAAGGCGCATGGAATGGATTAGAACATACCTGTTCCTTTCGCTTGTCTCGGTTGGTTTCGTGTTGGGCTACTAACCACTTCATCGAGCTTTGGTGGTGAGCTGACAGTGCCTTCCGCTGGTTGCACTCGAAGGTCGAGATTCTTTCAAATTGCTCCTTCTGCGGGGTTTTGAAGCTTTTGAACGCCTCATTCGCCAATGCCGAGTCGATGCTGATTGGCTCGTGCCGGGTACGACGAGATGGAATGCTCGGCAACGTGGACAATCTGCCTGGAGAAGGCGTGCTCCTGAACGACCGCGGTGAACCGATTGGTGATGTTGGACTCGACATGTAGCCAGAGTCACGCATTGTAGACACATCGAACTGCGACCGGTGACCTTCCAGCACAAGTTCAGTTTCTTCTTTCGTCGTAACGCTCTCCAGGACCGAGCGCGGTAGTGCCTTCCCACAGCAGCTCGGCACTGCCTGTCCACCCCTCTGCAACGCTTCCTGAATGTGTTCGCGGATTGCATACGTAGAAAGGGAATGGCCGCATCCGAGTCTTGTGCCTCGCGACTTGTCATGGTGGCCGTTGTGGGAAGTGGAAGAGCAAGAACAGTGGAGACGTTAGTAGAGGACGTCGCGCCACAGCCGTGAAGCATACCTTGAGTCTTTCCTAAACATAGAGAACAATGCCGAGCCCCGCCTCCGTCGTGCTGGCGCGTGCTTTGAAGATGCCGAGCTTGAGTGAGCGGAAGGCACCACCGACAGAGTCGAGGATGATTGTCTTGACCTGGTACCGGACGTGGGGCGCTCCGCGACTCGGCCGTAATTCTCTACGGTCTCTGTAGCCCGCGCGGGCTTTGGCGGTGCCCTCTGGGGTGGGGAGCGGTCGGTGACGTGGAGGTGGTCCCTAGAGGTTCGGGAAGGCGCCGACGTAACGCTCGTGGATTGGGTCTCCTGCGAATGGATAGACCGGGAGCTCCTGTGGTCGCTGTCCAGCGTCATGGTGGAAATGGCCCGTGAGATACTTTTTGGCGGGGATACGAAGCGATAAGGATCGTGGATGCCAGATTCGCGGGCAAGCAGCGCTAATTCCGCGTCGAGATCGTCCTCGCTTTGGTCTGCGGGAAGACCTAGCGCTTCGAAGAGGTACACAGCGTCGTCGAATATGGGAGCCGTGCTAAGAGCGACGGTGTTGTCCCATATCTGGTCGAGCATTGCGCCGGAGCGCGCATCAACTGGCGTGCTGGTGACGGTGATGTCAGAATTGCGGCCGTCCTAGACATGCGGGATGCGGAAGTGCTGTCCTTTGTACCTCGGCGGTCGAGCTGGAGCCGCCAGCGGGCAATCTTCCTTGGGGTGATGGACGGAAAGGTGCAGAACAACAATGGCGGAGCAGGCGTCAAGTTGTGTCGGTGAGAGGTGAGAGGTGAGAGGTGGACATGTACAGAGAGTGACGGCGCTAGTGGTGATGGAAACGCCTACTCTGATCATCTGGCGAATGCTGTATCCAGCATCTCACCTCGAATGGATCCTATTCGCCAGAGTGCGACATTCTTACCCGCCTGTTGCGCTGGCCTTCACAATGCGTTATGTTTCCGAAACAAGTCGCTCAACCCTTGCTGCTTGCACCTTCCGCACCCTGCCGTTGTGTAGCCCGATGCACCCTTCCGCCCGAGTGACGCCGTGCTCGTCACGGTTCCTCGAAATCAGTAGGGCCATTGATTCTGTCCACCTAGGCGGGATCTACAATTCGCTCCGCCATTGCCGTCAATGATTCATACCTAGCCGCGGACTGTACCGCACCGCTCTGCTAGCGTACCTCAAATGCGACCTCGGTAACGCAGCAGCTTTACATTCACATGTAAATATTCATATCAAATGAACCAACAACACATATAGCTGGGGAGTCCTGCGTGTCTTCACTATACCTGACGGAGACTCATCTGTCTACAAACATTGGTGATACATCGGATAGACTGCGAAGCTGCACGAACAGGCGTCCTGCTCCGCCTTGAAGGCGGATAGCCGTGCGGCTGCTTCCCTATTAACTGCATCTTCACTCGGTATTCATACTGGTGTAATCACAGTACTACCGACATAAGCGACGGGACGTGCTCTGCTGCCGCATGTTGTACATATGCAGCCAAGACATGCACGGAGACTCCTGGGAGCACAGGTACAGATGGAGCTACAGTGTCTTCTCCGCATACGGAATGTGGGGGACACGTCTACAGACCCGGTACACAGGAACCAGCAACTTCACTCGGAGAATGGAAGAAAGTGTCTATTAAAGTGACTCAACAGCCGGCCCCGGTGATGACCGGGCAAATATAGATGCAAACAGAAGAACAAAAGATATGAATACAGATGGAAGGAAGTATAAAGCCGTATGCAACAAGTGTGCCTCAAAAGTTATGCCAGACCGAGCTGGTAGTGATGCTTCCTGTCTTCCCAAACGCCAAAGATGCAGAGGGTAGGAAGAAGTCTACCCAGAAATCAGTACCCAGAGGAGGAAGACTACTCAAAGTTAGCTTGCTGTCTCATGGCAAGTGGGTTGGGCATACGTACATATCATCAGTACACCAAACATCTTCGCGACCAGCCACCTGTTGCCCTGGACGCGGCTCCAGTACTTCATCAGCTCGCGCTGGGCGCCTTCAACATTTTCCACGACATCCTCTGTGTTGGCGTCTATCCGCTGAATCTGTTCGCCTTGTTCAGAGACCATCTGTGCGAGCTGGCTGAAGATGCCTCCTAGTTCCTGGATAGTAGACTCTATCGACTCGATCGCCCTTCCCCGCTCCTGGATGTACACGTTCTGCGGCTGCGCCTCTTCCATGAGCAGGAGCTGTGCGTCTGATTGCGAACCACCGCGCGTGAGAGCCGACGACCCCGACGGCTCGAGCGAGAGCAGATCTTGTTGCGCTGCGTTTGTGTTTCTGCCGAATCCGCCGGGGGACCGGCCGCGTTGGGGCGTCTGGTACAGTGGAGAGTCGGTCCTGCCGGGATCGAGGCTGCTATGTGACTGCGCAGCAGCGGAGGACAGGAACTGCTCTGTTCGTGATCGCGACGCCTGCATGTTCTTTGTCCTGACCTCCAACACGTCCTTGAAACTTGTTCCCACATTTTGCAGCTTGTCTTTCAACAGTATGACGACGTTGCTGTTGTGCTCGCCTTCTTGATCCGCTCCCGGCTTCGACTTTGGGTGTTGCTTTGTGTTCATCTGCTGCAGCGCCTGCACCTGCCCCGACAGTGCCGTCATGTCCTGTTTGATGACGAAGGTGAGCTCGTCAAACTCGACCGGCCGGTCGTCGAACAGCGTCTTGCGCTTCGCGAGTTGTGAGAGTCGCTGCAGCTTCTGCATCGTGCCTGCGACGCCCCGCGCGACGTCTGCTGCAGTGCGCACGAACTCGGAGCGCGGCCGCGGCAGGTTGCCATTTGCCTGTGTCTTCTCCTGCGCTGTGAGGAGCGACTGCCGCTGCGCTCCGGTCTTGGACTGCGCCTGCCGTCGCTGGGCTTGGGCGAGGATCGAGCGGAACTCCTCGGTCCGGTCTTGGATCGAGGCGGCCATTGTGGAGGGACTGTTATGAGGTGAGAGAGCAGATTACTCTCTAAGGGGTCTTTGCGCTCGACCGGACTTCGTTGCGATGCGGGAATCTGTCCGTTTTCGGGGGTTAAGGTATGTCGCTAGTAGCGCGTGCTTCACTCATGGGTGTCGATGGATGTAGTCGGAGTCCAGACGGAAATCGCGAGGTGCAGGTTGTGGGTGAGCGACGCGGGTGGTAATGTGTAGATTATGAGGACGGAGTGTTGGGAATTGGGAACGTGGTTAGTTCTTCGAGCGGCCCATGTCCAAACTTAGTGTGGACTTAGGGCTGTGAACACGGCACCTCCACGTTTCGAGGCGTGCATGTCGAGCGCGAGAACACGGGTTGCGCATACGGACGTGAAATTGTAATAATCATCTCAGCGCATTTCATCTTCTCTATCGCCTTATTTGGTTCTCATTCGAGAGGTGATCGACTTGCTTTATGTGTCTTGCGCTGCAAGGTGGCAGGTGACGTCGTATGATCCCAGAAGCTTGGCCTTGAACCCTCCCCGAGTGCCCCCGGTGCGTCAGCCACTCTATATCACAACATCGCCAACGCTGCATTCGCGACGCCATCTCTGTATACAGCCGGTATTTTCCGCTCATTGCATGCCCTGTAGGATACAGTAGGCCTAGGGCTTCGCCCTGGAGCAGCCGCGAGGAGTGACGCTGACTATCGCGCATCATGTCGGGCCCATTCCGCTTCAACCAGGAGGAAGCGAGGTCGCCGCTGTACGTTGCGCTCTCCAGTGCTCGAACGTCATCCGTAGACTGACTTGCGATAGCGACCGCACCGCATCGCCATTTTCCGCCGGCCAGCCTGTGTCTTTCAAGACCAACGTCAATCGCGCGAAGACGAAGAAGTGGGTGCAAGCGAAGAAGAACGCCTACGACGGCGACGACTGGGGGGAATACGACGAGTACGACGAATACGGCGTCAACCCGGAATCCCAGCAGCCTGAGCCACAAGCCGCGCATCGCTACTATGCGCAGCGTACGGAGCAGCCGTCGCGCAGCTTCACGGACCCTTCTCAGCAGGCTCCCCTCTCAAAGGCGCGCCGAAACTCGTTCGAGCATGGAGAGGAACAGCGTGCATTCTCCTCCTCTATACCGCACCCGCAGCAGGGTTATGGCCAGCAACAGCACTATGGGGAACCACAGCGGGGCTATGGACAACAGCACGAGGAACCACAGCGACAGGCAAGCGGCGCCGAGTCCGACCAAGGCCACGATCCACAGGACAGACGGAATTACAGCCCCTCTGCGATGCCTCCCCCGCTCCAGACGCGCATTTCGCAAGTCCCTGCCGACTTCACCCCGCTCCTGAACACCCAGTTTCCCCCGCGTAAGAGCAGTATAGGCCAGGGTGAGTCGCCAATGACCACGTCCCCTCGACCACGCACGGGAAGTCAGTCCGACAAGCCGCTGCCCTTCATCAGGCCAGCCGAAATCTACAAGCGCCACCAGGAGGAGCAGCAGCAACAGCGTGCGTCGTTGGATTCATCGCGGCCAAGTCTGGATTCGCTCTCCTCTCGCCCCCAGGATGAGGTAACGGAAGCCGGGAAGTCGCTGCAGCCCATGGAGACGGTCGCAGAGCGCAAGAGCGAGTACTTGCCGGATTTCGATGCTGCAGCCCGGCAGAACAGCAAGCAGCCACTGCAGACCAATATCGCCGAGTTTAATACCAGCTCCTGTCCAAGTGGGCCGCAATCGCAGGCACCTGGTAGCCATGCGCCTGTTGTTTCACGGCCAAGCGACCAGGGTTTCCGCTCCGTTGTCGACCAGGCATTCACTCGCACCGATGACCAGCGTTCAGTTCCTCCCACGCCGATATCGAACGACTCGAATTCGGACCTCCTGAGAAGTAACACTGACAGTACATCCGGCATCAGTCCAATCATGAGCCGTGTGCCCAGCTTGGCAACGTCGGCTTTGAGGAATCGCAATCAGACAGGGGGTGAAGGTAGTACACCTGCAATCATTGAAGAACCCAGTGAGACGACGACACAATTTTCCCAGCCAACACTCACAAAAATCTCTGAGCCTCTGCATCGCGTTCCACGAAAACCTTCGCCAGCCCATTCCCGAAACATTTCGAACTCATCAACCCCCCACAGTGGTCTTGCTACGCCAACTCGTGGCGATAGCCCTGCCCGGTCACCTGCCCTTGCCCCGCAGAGGAACATGCCGGAGCCAAAGTCGGCACTGTTCACGACCGACACCAACGACTCAACCGAGGCGATGGAGGGTGGTCTTGAGGGGACGTCTTCTGCGTATGCAACTCGTGAAGCAGATCTCGCCACTGCCATGAAGAGCGGCCCAGCTGGCGCGGCTCCTGAGCTTAGTGAAGCGGAACGTCAATCACAAGATGCGTTCCTGGAGTCGCATCACGCGCAATCTCCCATTGAAGATGCTTTTCCGCGTGACCGCTCAGAATCACCTAGCAAAGGTCGCGTGCAAGCATTAGCTGGCAAGTTTGGAGAAGTCTCGCAACCCAGGCGTGGCTCTACCCAATCGAACTTGTCTAGGAACAGCGTTCAGTCATGGGAAAGGAGTCATGACAACTCCCGTGCGGCGTCCCCAACGAAAGGTAGCCCTAGCAAACCCAGTAGCCCCGTCAAAGAGTTCCGCCCACATCTTCCTGGTCAATGGGAGTCTTATGCAACTACAGCTATTACTCCATCAGAGCAGGACAAGCGACTCAGCACGACGAATAACAATTCAACTCCGCTCGATAAGGTTGATCTGACGCCGAAGCCTGCCAAGCAACTAGTTACTGAGGGCTTATCCCCAGATACCGACCCGCCCGATCCGATTGCGGCTCTCAAGAATGCTGGGGCTGCGATCGTCCAGTCGTTTCGAACAACTGTGGGTCTTGACGATGGCTCATCTGAACCTCAACAGACACCGAGAGGCCGTGTCAACCATGGCGATATAAACTTGCCCCGGCCCTTGCAACTAGACCGCACAGTGTCAGCCATATCCAGCGCACCGCCAACACCGCCCGCCAAAGACACGCCGCAATCCGAGTTCCCACCGCCCCCGCCGTTGAAGGAGAGAGCTTCGCAGCCATTCAAACCACAGCCGAAGCGTCCAAGCCTCGATCCTCAACTGAGCACTGACCCGTCAGCCGAGGACCATGAAAGCGACCGGTTGCGAAAGGAAATCGTTGCTAGTCTTGGCCCGATTGGGACTTCAGCGTCGCCCAACACTGTATACAATCCTACCTCACTTCAGCCGGTCAGTCCAAATGAAAATCGCGCCAGCTCTATTTTGCCCAGTGAGTACGATACCTACTGGGCAGACCAGGACGTATCATCCCGATCCTCACAAGATACCGGGCGGAACGTTCCAGCACCATCATCAGCGGCACCCAGCTCCTTCCCGACACAGACAGATGAGCCCCAAAAACCAGCAATTATGAATCGTTTCAGCTGGGAGGCAAGCAACCCTCAGTTACAACCATCGGATGGGCATGCCCAAGCTCTTGTTAATAGGCAACCTAAGACATCTCAAGAAGACACAACTTCCTCTCCTACAATTGAGCTTGCCGCGGAAGAGAAGCGCCAGCAATGGTCTGAAGGTCTTACGGACTCGTACTTTGGACCTGGTCACACTTTTACCATCACCAAGCCAGAATCCATCGCAGACTCAAATCTGGAAGAGCGACCTTCTACCCCGCCTCTGGATCCTAGACGTTCTCTAGTCAGCTCCACGCGAGAACATACACGGTCACCGGGCCTTCATGTTGTCAACACAGAAACCGATCCTGAGGCGGTCGACCTTCCTCCACGCTTTAGTGCAGAACATCAACAGGCGCCAGCGCCCAGTCAGGAGGATATCATGACTAAGCAGCGGCAAGAGGACTCAGCAGCTCCACCTCCAGTACCTGTGGCTCCGAGCGAATTGCCAAAAACACCCACTACACAGGAATTTGCTCCAAAGTCGCCCGCAACAGATAAGCCTTTAGGTGCCCGGGAGATTGCGACTATCAATTCGACTTCGGAGCGAATAGCCACCTACAACAGGACGCGTGACCAGTGGGCGACTGCTGATCACGGACTTGGGGATTGGTTGGCATCCTCGCTTCAAGCAAATCCCGAGCTGGTTACGCAGACATTTTCTGCACAGATACCGCATACAGGATCGGCCCGTCATAGACATACAGGCTCTCTTGCTCGGTTTGGAAAGCTTGGCGGGTCGAGTACCCACGACCAGAGCCCCGATCTTCACAGCTCTGCAGGCGGACAGGTTCCTGCTAGCGCAACTTCTCCGACTACTGCCACGCCCTCTGGATCGGGATTCGGTGGTCGAATTGCGAATCAACAAATGCAGCTCAAAGGGAAGGACCTGCTGCACACCGCCAATATCCTGAGTGGAAAGGGGGTGAGCAGCGCCAAGGGCTTGTTGGCTAAAGGGAAGAGCCGCTTTGGTCGCGACAAGGTAGATAAATGATTTCTTCTTTCTCTATTCCTTGTGCGGCATGACGCGAGTGTGCTACAAACCCTTCCTTTTGGCAGATGGACTACAGCAGGTGGTTGGAATTGTATGGACCTCAAATATGGCATTTCTACCTTCTTTGGGCGTTTTCATTCGTTTCCAGCTCCCAATCATGTCCTTGACTGTAGCTCCATAATGACGTAAATGTTATCCTAGTCGTAGCTCGATGTCGCCTTTCAACACTAGTGCTTATGCTGATGTGATGCGTGATGCAGGCATTTTCCCAGACTCGTACGGATTCGGCACCTTCATCGCGCCAAACTTCCGAGGAGCCTGAAATTATGACGAGAAGGTCAAGAGTGTCGGCAGGGTTTAACGCGACGTCTGAAAAGCATACGCCTGAGAAGCATTTGACGCGCGCTTCGACTGAGAAACAACGCCCTTTTGAAGAGAAGAAAAAACGCCGTTTCTCCTTCTCATCGCAATTCCGTCGCGCAAGTCGCTCTAGGAGTCGACCAAGCAGCATTGCCTTACCCAGCAACGCCCCCTCAGTCTTCAGCAACACACCTAAGAACACGCTTCCTCGCGAACTACATCACTACCTCATGGGAGAGCGCCGTCCTAATTCCTTCCATGCTCCAGATTCTTGGACAGAGGTACCACCAACTGCGTTGACAGACTACTTCAGCACTACACCGCCAAGACGAGATGCTTCGCAGTCACGCTTGGGCATACTGCCATCACCCGCGAAGAGTGTATTCTCATCTCAAGACAAGAATGTAGAACAGGATGTTCCCCCCGTACCACCCATTCCTGACGAGGTGGCTGTCGAGCATTATCGACGGAGATCAAGTCAAGACAGCACTAGTCATCGGATGCTGCAGTCTGTCATACGGCACTCTACGCCACCGGTAATGGCTAGTAGGCACGCGTTGACTCCAGTGATGACCAGGGAAGTAAAGAGGCTGCACGAGAGTCCTTTTCTGGATTCTGACACGGAGGCAGGCGCAGATGAGACAAATTATTATAGAAGGGTGTCACTCGGCGCGGCGGATGGATCACCTACAGTCGACCTTACGAATGCCGAGCCCGAGAAATTACGGCACAATGAGTTTCAATTCGGGTTTGCTTCTCAGGCACCACGGCAAAACGACCATGATGATGATGATCAGCCGCCGCCGCAACTGAACCACGATCCACTACCGAAAGGCACACAGTCATACCAGACATCGCCCTTCATACCATCTGCTGCAATGGATATGAGCGACGACGACGATGATGATGAGAAGCCCTTGCCAGTCAACGATATATCTTCTTTGCTGGCACAGCACGCTGAACGAAAGGTTGGTGATGTCATTCCTCTATTACTGCCTGTCCACTCTTCGCTCGTTGGTGTGCCAGTGAATGATGATGATGGGTTGCAGACGGCTAAGCAAAACGAGAGATCACACCAGGCGGAAGTCGTCAGCATTGGCGATACATCATTCGTCCTGATACGCCGGGAGACGGACGACATGACCACAACAAGACAGCTAAACGAGAATGCCCTGAGCGGGCCGCAGGCTCAAACATTCGGCCGAAGTTCTGCAATACGCTTGTTATCGGACGTCAACTCTGATGGATCAGGCCATATTTCGGATTTTTTGTATGAGAGAGCCAACGAGTACGACATTGCAAATGGGCACGACGCACATTCAGGCTGTTCCCTCACAGTTGACGATTTAACCCAGGGTCAATTCGTCAGTACTAATCGGGTCGAAGAGACTCAGAAACGTCCTGCATTCGAGACTGTGTTGATGGGCCCAGGGGATATATCGCTCGTCTCGACCGAATTACACAACGCTGAAGACGAAGATGCTACGCCAAAGGTCGAAAAATCAGATCTTGGACGTGCGTTCAGTCCAGTAGGGTACGCCAAGAATGATCTACGTCTTTCCCAGGTGGGGAGGCAGGGTACCCAAAGCCTTCGGGAGGGTTCAAAAGCCAACGCAGACACATTTTCGACGGACAAGAACGCAAGCAATTTGCATGACCCTAGTTCAAAAGCAATTGGCGAGATTGCTTTCACATCCCAGTCTGAGGCAACACGAGACGCTTCGCTAAACCCTGACTGGCCCCCGCGTGGCGCCAATGCTGACATGGACAACCAAACGCGCCGCGTCTCTGCATCGCCATTCCAGGTTGTCCACGCCGTGGAAGGATACGCCGCATCCAATTCATCTCTTGCATCATGGAACCATGACATTGTCGCTGCTGAATCACACGCTGATGCAAGCGAACCGGACGAGATGAAAGATGAAGGCGATCTCGTGACGCCTGTCGCGCAGGTTCCGCGCATCACCGAAAATGGCCCCCAGGCCGATAAGGCTGGAGAACTGGACGACGACAACTCCCACCATGCCGTAAGAAATGGATATTTCCGAGGCTATGCGAACCTCTCAGATCCACGCTATCAATCTCAGCAACTACAGGCCTCGAGGTCCGATATGACAGTCCCAGAAAGGTCAAGATCTATTCTCTCGCAAATATCTGCCATGGTCTCTGAGGAGGGCACCCCAATATCTCCTGCATCAAGCAACGCTGGGAGATCAACTCCATCTACCATTCGCCGGATGCATCTCGATTCATCGGCCAGGACGGCCTTGAATTCAGCACAGATTCCTGAGGAGGCTACCACGACTTGGGACGACCGTACGCCTACCGACAAGGACGGCGATTTCGATCTTTATGCTGATCACAACGGGATTGTCAAAGACGTGATGGACGAAAGCGGTCAGCCTTTGCGAGTCGCAGATGTCCAACCAGATCCAGCTCAACACTCACAAGCAATCAGTTCTACCGCTTCCAATATCGGGACTGCTCCAGGATTGAGAGATGAAGAAAGGCCAAGATACAGCACCGAACGACCGATGAGTTTTATCTCCGGACCTGCGGACCAAGATGGCAAACCTCAAGATCAAATTAATCAATTTGCACCATTGAACGATATGCAGATACTTGCAATCCCTGAACAGCATCGACAACAAACCCACCCGCTACCGGCTGGTACAGTTGGATACTCAAATCCACCCACTCATCTTGCTCAGCCACGGAATCAGGTTGAGGCGCGGCATCGATCGCTGCCTGCGCCAGCTCCGAGTCCTCCTAAGAACATCTCTCAGGCCGTCGAATCAATCAGTTCCGGCACCATAGCAACAAACGCACCAGGAACCTCATCTGCTTCTCAGCCCATTGAATTAACACCACTCTCAAAACCAGCCGAGCGGCCTATTACAAATGGCCAAGTACAAGATAGTCCAATTCCAGGGCACGGTCTTGGAGACCCCCATACGTACAGAACCTCAGGACAGTCAATACCCCGAGGTCCTCCTGTTCAGTCGCAGATGGTGGTGCCGGATCATGACACGCAAGCCCAAGGTCAAGGGCCGAGTAACCAGTACGAATTCCATCAGCAATTGATGCAGCTTCAGGCGAAGTACCCTCGGCTTCAAGGCGTGGAGCATCAAGCTCCAAATGATTCTTCACAGCTGCTAGACCAGCAGGCTCCTGCACTACAAAAAGAGCAGCCATCAAAGCCTAGATTATCATCTGTTTTCAAAGCCTTCGGTGGAAAGTCTCAGCCAACATCCCAACAGCAGCCGCGTACGGACCCAGCCAGCACAGTAATGCGCTCGAACCTAAACTCACTTCCAGCGTATCCTAATGCTAACCATAGTCCTTCGTCTCATTCAGTTGTTAGCTCTGCGCACTCCCGTAAAACATCCGCGGGGAGACCTAGTGACCAGATTGACTCTTTTGTGCATCCAAATCGCCCTCCGCATTTCAGCCAAGTCGGCCAGGACTATACAAGGCCGCATCCGACGGATCCACGCATCGATCTCAAAAAGCCTATAATTTCTGCGCCAACCTACGGCATCCCGCCACAGCAGCCTTCGCCAATACCAAGCGGACAGTCACAGCCCTCCCGAGCCTCTGCATCAGGTGTGCCAGAAAGCGGAAAGAAGAAAAGGTTCTCTTCATTGGGTGCTTTATTTGGCCGAAGTGGGCCAGCTGCTGACGGGCTTGCTACAAAGTCCAAACTATCGAAGGAGGAGAAGAAAGCACAGAAGGCTCATCGAATGTCCGCCACTGCTCCAGCAAAACCTCTTGCTTTTCAGTGGCCGCCTCAGCAACAAGAATTCAAGTCAAAGCAGCCGAGCTTGGCTTATGATCCCCCGGGGCAGCTTCCACCACATACAGCGCAGGCTGTACCGCCTATGGGTCTGGAGTATAAGTCACCTCAGACTATATTGCCCACGCAGCCCCAAGGGGCTCAAGGTATGCATCTACAGAGGCTATCTCTACCGTATCAGCAGCTGCAACAAGGACTTCCGACCCAACAGCCGTTGTCAGATATCCGCTCGGAACCAGGTTCGGCGTTTCTCAGAACAAAACAGTTGGCAGAGGAACCCCAGCCTCGGCAAAACAGTTTACAGTCACCTCATTCTGTTGCTTCGACCATCCATGCTGGTACGCAGTCATCAAGTGCGTCGTTTGATTACGTTTCTTCCCACCTTCGTCAAACAGCCTGGGATCCTCTTCTGGGCGGGTACTATGAGCCGGACACTAAGCATCCGATGGCCAATCAAGGCGCCTATGTGGGTTCTCTGGCCGCACCTCAACAGGTAGAGCAAGATCGGCAACAAGGTCTACTGCGAGAACAGGGAGCCTATGGAACTTCGCAAGCTGGGCGGTTCCAAGCGCAACCACGACGGCAGCAATCCGGAATTGAGGCAGGCCTCCATAGAGACCACCAATTTGAACGACAGCAAGCAGAGCAACAACGGTCGCAGTTACCATCGCAACAGCTAGCCTACCAAGCCATGTTAGCGCAACGCCAACAAATACAGCGAGAGCAGGAGCAACTTGGACATGGGCGTGGCGAAGCTTCATCGAACGAAGGAATGCAAGCTCAGCAGCAACGCCAGCAACAGCAACAGCAACAGCATCCAAACAATGCGCAACCTCTGCTCAACCACCGCAGCGTCTTAGGGCCGAGCCCCAATCACGCTTCCCAAGAAATTGCTCCTTTCCCTCAACGCCACGTCAGCTCTCCAATGGCCGAGCCAACATACGAGGCCCCACCAATACCCGCAGCATATGGTCACGTGTCTGGGGCTTTCGTATCCCCTCTTGATCGGCCACATCAGCCCCTTTTCCCACCACAGCACGATTCGGCTGCACGTCCTTCACCAAGCCAGTTCGGTCGACAGTACTCAGACCCACACATGCCGTCAATCTCCCCACAGATATCTGCACAGTCTCAAGCGCCCCCTAATAACCGGACGCACTCAGATGCCAGCACTGTCTCTGTGGTATCGCCAATATCAAACTCGCCAGACATTCCTGCATCCTCACCCCCTCCCGGTGGCCAGCGCTTTCAAAGGCCAAGGATGAGTAGCATTTCGGAGGTTCATCAGCAAGAGCGGCAGTGGCATCTCAATTTTCCCGAAGGCGCCACCGAGCAGGAGATTGTTCGAGCACGTCAGAGGCAGTACATGCAAGAGCACTTCACTGCTCAGCAACAGTTGCAAGTCGAGAGGGCTACCCGGTCGCCCTCTCCACGGACATCGGCTGATGTGCAGACATCAACCGAACAATCGGGTTCACTTCCACAAGATCAAATGCAGGGTGGTGGGTTCAAAGAGCTTCTGCCACGTAACTCGCCACAACCATATCTGATGTCTCAGCCGGCGCAGTCCTCTCGTGAGGAGCTTCCACTAGTCCCCGTTAATCTGGATCCTGTACAGCCTACATCAATACATACAGGACAGATTCTGCAACCTGCAGCATATCCTCTACCTACGTCACCCGATTCGGCGAGCATCGCAAGCTCAGCAAACCCGATGGCAGACGCTCTTCCTCCACCTCCGCCTCCGAAGATACCTCATAGCCCTATGTGGCCTGCTTTTTCTAACACCCAACCACTAGCAGTCGGAAGACCCAATGCAAATGATGTGCAACGTCTTGACGTCCCTCCACCACATGGACATGAGTATGTGCTACAACCAGGCAACGAACCACAGTATGAAGAATCTGAATCTGATGAGCCTCCCCCATCCTATGATGGTCCCGGTGTGCCTAACAATGGACTGGACAAGAGTCGTCCCGAGGCCCCCCGGCCGCCCAACATCACCACAAACGCGAATGCAGATTTCCACTGCAGACAACGCCAACTATCCATTGGAATTCTACAGCAACCTCAGCCCGCCTCAATGGCCGCATCGCCCCAGCGTTCATCAGCAGACATGGGCGCTGAGTCGCTCCGCCGCCAGCTTCTCCAACAAGAAGATCTCGTACGCATGGAGCGCATTCAGCGGACTCAAGAGCAGCGCGCTGTGTCCGAGCGCGAAAGAAAAGACCGCGCGGCTGCTCGAGCGCGAGCTCAGGATTTGGAGAGAAGTGCTTCGGGTGGTGGGCAGGTTGGCAGCCTGCGGAGTGTGGGTGGTAGTCACAATGGAGGGGCGCCGGGCTGGGAAATAAGAGGCAGCAGTAGTAGGCCTGTGTTTGAGTTGCCTGCTGTCGAGGATGAGGAGCCTACTATGAAAGCTACGAGTTATCCTGGGCAGGAGTGGGTCCCTCCCATGTGGGACGGTGACTGAGTCCTAGCATATCCTCTTGCGTGACGCGACTTTTGATTTGGCTACCCGTCCCGTTTTCTTCTTCTGTTTGATCCTTGATTCACGTGCGAAGCAATAGCGCCCCATTCTTGCATACCACGTCGATGGATTTGAACGAAGTCCGCATTTTCAGTTGGATACCCCTTGTTTCTTTCTGTACACATATTTTCAACTTCGTTTGTATGTCCATGTATCTACGACCATAATCCGCTGTAATTCCACATTCACGTCACTTGCTACTAATAGCAAACTGACATTGATACCCATACTCTCTGTTGTTTATAAATCGCAATACCACGTCATTGCTAGTGGAAATTCATAATGATTTATATTTCTGCCTTCGAGCTAAATTCAGTCTGGTGTAGTTATAGGTTACGCCAAAGTTTTCGTTCCTACCTTACATCAACAATACTCATTACCATGGTACACTCCAGGCTCCAACGCAGTCTTTCACTAGCGAGAAAATTTGCACCCTTTTTACTCGCTGTCCCTCGAATATAGGCTATGACTCGAGGCTTTCACCAGGCGCAATGATGCACTAGTAGATTTGATCTTGCGCTTCCACAGCGTCTTTGGGCTTGGCGTGGTCAAAATGCGGTACGCGACGCTGTCTCTTCACCACGAATTTTCACCTGTCATAGACAACGCCATGACAATTTGGTGAATAACCCCTCCAACATCTAGGTATTAATTTCTCGCTGCCCCGGTTCCTCCAAACACTCTTTCCTCACACACTCCACTCCACTTCACCCTCACAAGCATCAACGACAAGCATTCTCAACTCACTCAATATCTCCCAACACACAAAAATGTTCCGACCAATGAACACCCTCACTGTGTGCCTACGCCCGATTGTTCGCGCTCAGCGCAAACGCATCCTCAAGCCCTTCAATCTCGAGTCAATCAAGGCCCGTGTCGCTCACTGGGAGCCAACGCTTTCTCTCGACGGCCTCCGCCCCAACTCGCCACAGGCGAACAACGACGAAGATGGCGGAGACGACATGTACTGCATGGTCACCTACCGCGCGTTCGACCCCAGATTCTCGCGCCCCCTTGCACTCACGAGCGGCATGGGTGTGCAGATGCCCACGCTGATCGTCCCCCTGCTTCACAAGAACGAGCCCTTCAAGCCGTGGCCGTACTACCTCCCCGCCTTCCTCCGACCCAAGGCTGACACTACACTCTCGCTGATGAACGGCACCACCGACTGCAACTCTGTCCAACGATTCGGCATACTGCAGGCTATCCTCTACAGCGTACTGAACCCAGAGACTTTCTCGTACGCGCATGAGGTCGTTCCGCCTGGTAGTCTTCTCGACAAGGTCCTACACGGCATCAAGGAGATGGAGGACGGTGAGGAGGTCATTTCTATCGCTAAGTTGACGGCTGCCAAGTCAGATGAGACCGAGAACACTGTGATGGTTCGGAATGTTGAAGTTGAGGTTGAGGAGACGCTTGAGCATGAAGGACATTGTGGCTTTGGTATAGTTGCCAAATGAGCGTCTGTTGCTTTTGGTTTCTTCGTTCTGAGACAGGGTTCTTATATTAACGGTTGCCAAGTTGGGGGAACGGAAAAGCGTGATGGTACACGTTGGACTCGGTAGATTGGATGTTGGGGGAAGGGATGATATCCGGATACGAGCGACTAGAATGCAGTATCTTCCGAATATCTTTTCCTGTGAACATGATGTTTTACTGGACTTTTATTGGCTAAAGTATTCTCTGCCATGGATGCATTTCGTAGTGCTCAATATTGTGTAACCTGGTTTGATTTCTCTGCAACCAAGGTTGGACTTCAAAATTTTGAAAATGTGCAAAAGATTATTAATACCTATGCTATATAAGTCGTGCCCCAATGTCTTTTCTACAAATGTGCCTTCACCTGAAATTCACTCTCGTCAAGCTTCACACCCCCGTTACGATGATAGTTCAGCTCCCCAGCTCGGGCACTGATGAACTCCGAAGTGGAACCTCGTCCCTTCACCAATCCGCGGACAATTTTTCCGCAGTAACTCAAACGCTCACATCCTCGGTTGCAAACAAAAACTCGAGCTACTTCATAATTACGCAGACGCAAATCAACAGAAAAGAGAAAGTGTCTCCTCAAGACGGTCACCTACAGCTTTCGAGATCACGGTACCCCAAACTTGCACCAAACCCTAAATCGAACACCTTCACTGGTGAGAGAAGAGATTCACCTGTCGAGCATGGTGAGAAATTGGGGCCTACAACCAGAAACTGGAGTTCTTTTGCTACTTCCATCACAAATACTGTGGATACATCACCTCAAAAGGTCAGCGGTCGCAGCAAAAACCACCTACCCACAACTTCAAATCCAATACAAGTCACCCTCGCGCCACTTCCAGCTGACATACAAGCCGAGCCCAACGCCGCAGAACACGAGAGGCGCGATCATCTCGAGGGTCGACACGAAGGTCGCGATCCATACGGCCTCGCGAGCAGGCCTTACATTGACGCGGGAGAGCCTGTGCCTTGGCGTCATTGCAAGATGTGCGAGGAGGAACAAGCGTGGCAGTATGCAAGGACGACCGTGTATCGGGTGCGTCATTGACACAAGTCACCTCGAGTTCTGCACCAGGGCTCGTTTGAACCCGGCATCACCCTCAGGTCTTCTTCACGAGCCTCGAAGTAGACTATGGGCCGACAGTGAAGGATCGGAAAGCAACGTCGCTATGTATCGATATGCGAAAGACAGATCAGGTCCGACCTACCCTCAGGAACAGCAATCCTCGCCTTACAACTCATTCATGACAAAGCGGGTTCCCAGTGCCCGAGTATTAGGACCTGCCTCTTTGCCTTTATTGCGCTCATCATCGGTTAAACGACCAGTACGGAAAGACATGGCCCAGTTTGTCTGAATATTTACATTTTCTGACGCTGACTGCAATTACAAAGGTTTAATGGTGTCCTAATGGTGGGCAAGCCCACCAAGGAAACAAATAGTACGCAAAAACATGGGTGAATATTCAGACAAACTGGGCAGAAACACGCCTACCAAAGTCATTTCATCGCCGCAAAAGCGGTGAGTCCATGAGAGGCAAAGCAAGCGTTTTTATACCTGCTTGTAAACCTCATCAATAGCAGTACTCGCCTTACACGTCTCGTCGTCAGCGGTACTCGCCTTACACACCTCACCACGACATATTCCAACACTATTCAATCCCCGACAGCAGCAAAAACCTCGACTCCGCTCTTAACATCGGTACTGTCAAGAAGCACCTATCCGAGAACCCCGAAGTCATTCAAAACTACCGAATACACCGTGGGCAACCACTCCAAACGATTAGCGTTGAATCCTCTCATGGAGAGCACGCACTTACTCTTTCTCAACAACAAGAAAGAAGGCGCATCGCCCAGAAAGAAGACGACCAATCTGGAATGTCGAAATTCATACAGAAAACTCTCGACACCGCTGCAAGCGAAGGGCCCCCGGCATTAAACGTACCGATGGCTACGCAGGTCTCTACAGCCCTGCAGGCGGGACGAAACCTTTTGATACGAAGAATACAAGAAGCCGAGGAGCTGGCTAGCATATATGTCAACAAACAAGTCAAGCAAGTTCAAGGCCCTATACTTGCCTTGTTTGCTTGTTTGGTAGGGCCAAAAAGGTCGACTTGATTTGCTACTTGTTTAGTAACTTGTATACTTGCTTGGTATAAGATCAATATATGTAGTGGTAGAGGCGCAACAGTGAGAGGCGTGGTGGCTAAAAGGTAAGCACCAAATGACAAAACAATAGGTAAGTTTGTCAAAAACTGTAGGAAAAATTGATGACTACTCTGGTTTCAACCACCAAATATAATTGTAATATTGTGGCCTCACCAAACTCAATAGCCTCACTCAAATCAACCATGTCAACCAAGCAAGTATGCTCTTGATGACTTGGCTTGCTTGGCTATATTACCTCGGCCAACTTGAATGGCTTGTTTGCCCATTTTTTGGTCCTCGGAGCCTCAAATTGCAAGTTGACCTGTTTGTTAACATCTCTGCCGGCTAGCATGTATCCTGGGAATGCTGCCGTATGCGGCACTGGTGGTTCTGAAGGAGGGAACTGAGAGGCGATGGGTCATCGTGGAAGCCCTTACCGGATTTGAGGACGTCTCTTTATCTGCGAAAGTGCCCTGAACACCTTCAGGAGCCTGTTTACTAGTTGTTGGCGTGCTTCTTGTTCGGGTCAGACTAGACTTTGTTTTGAGTTGTACTTGTAGAATTACTTAGCATCAAGCTTCCAAAGAATTTCGTGGCTATCCCCTAAACTAGCGTTGTGCAATACACTGGACTAGAAATTAGCGACGATGTCTACACTGTCGCTCAGACCTCTCATATCTACTCCCTCCCTCTTACTCTTCTTGGCATCACATGTATAAACACTCCCAAAGTACCATCGATGAGCTTCAATATCCACGACAACCCACGCCATGTTTCCCTTCAAGTTCATAGCTCCCTTGTAGGTCCGAATATCGCCAGTTTGCACATCTTGTCTGTTCGGCTTGTTGATGTAGTACTCGGGACTGATATGTACATAGCCCATTGTCAGCAACGGAAGCCTAGGAACCGGGTCGTTCCAGTGCGTGACACGATAGTTCCCACCCGGCTGGTTCGAGATGTAAGCGTTGATATTACTCCCTCCGATTCTCGGCGAGCCAAAATTATACAACGCGACAGTATAGCCTACATTTCGCAGGCCAGCAGCTGCAAGCGTTGCGATGGCGGCGCCGAGCGAGTGGCCGGTTACGGAGATTTTGTATGTGGGGAAGGCGGCGTAAGTCTGCTTTACAGCTGGGAGTACGCGGTCTCGTGCGTCGGTCCAGGAATTCCAGAAGCCGTGGTGTGCGGTACATCCCGGGCATATATCGGTTGGGGTCGTGTCGAAGTCGAGGTTTGTGCGCCAGGCGTCAATGGACTGGCTGCCACGGAATGATACGATGATAAGCTCGTTGGTGTGATCGACCGCGACGAAGCCTGTTACGTCGGTTGGCGTTTCCACTCTGGGTATCTTAGCATTTGGATAGGACTCCCACACGTGGGACCAATATATGCAAGATAGGATTCAACTTGACTTACCGGCTATACTCGATCACAGTAGTAGAATCCGCATTTTGAACTAACGGGCAATTCCCGGAAGCGCATTGTATTTGATCGCCAGGGGAGTCGTAGTTGTTCGAGCAATAAGCGGCGGAGGCGTACTGCTCCATCAATTTGAATGTGCCAAGCAGATTCGCCCCGACTCCTGTTGTTTTTAGAAGGCATGGTCAAAGTCAACCTGTTCCAGCAGCATACCTCTCTCCTGAATAAGTGGTGCAGCATTGCTGGCAATAGCACTAAGTAGTGCAGTAACAAAGAGTGGCGAGAAGGAGAGCATATTGGCAACGAACAATAGACTGGAAAGAGTGACTGGTAACCAAAGAGATGATTAACGAGCCCTCGACGTCGAACGGCTCATCATTCTTCATTTATACACGGAATGCCAGTCGTCGCTTCTCGCCATTGTGTTCCCGCGCGAGCCATTCCGAGTTTTGTCACACAAAGCAAAGTCTCTACCGCAGTTTTTCACATACAACGGAAATATTTAATGGTTAAGAGATGTTAGATACGCGGCTGTGATAGGTAGGCCTGGAGCGCTTCGCTGATTTTCTCGACTCGGGTCACCCCTGCATCCGTCGTATGTGACAGAGGGCAATACGTCCGGATGTGGAAGTGTCGTTAGCTAGGTTGCGTACTGGTCCTTCCATCTTGCCTTGGGGAGCAACAAGTACAGAGACTATTGGCAGGTGTGGATATCATGAGGCTTGCAGACACTTCAGCTTGTCATGGTGAGGAAGGGGTTCTGTAATACTATTGGTCAAGCTGGGAAAGCCGAATTATGGGCCGGCGTCTCGAACGCGCCACGACTTGCACATCTTAGACAGGGCTGATGGGATCCAGATGTTGACTCACAAATACGTTGAGAACAACAAATCCCGTACTGTTATTAAGCGCAGTTGTGTTGGAGATGAGATGGAGGGAACGAGATGGAGGGCGTTGTGGCCTAAGCACATGCTAATTGCTGCTAGCGCGTGCATGTGGCGGGGCACACGCGCCAGGTCGACACTCGTCGCTCCTGACATCCATCACTTACCATAAGTAAAAGGATAGCGCATACATCGGGGAATTATCAGTGTATGTACTGCCTCCTGGCACATATGTCAGCCTATTCAGGCTATTTTCCTTAAGTAATCTTGTCTATATATTGCCATCATTGTACGGATTGTACGGAGCTTGTAATACAATCAACGGCTCTTCTTCTTCCTTTGACTCCTTTGTACAGGCTAATAACAAACAAAGGGAATTTTATAAGTTAGGAACTCACGGACGAGAGACTTAATAGGTAGGCCTAGAGTACTTCGCTAGTTTTTTTGTCATTTTCCCCTTTTGTTACACTACTGCGATTTTCAGTCGCATTTAGCAGACGGTAGTATGTGCCTAAATTATTTGGGGCGCGCACAGATTGTAGCCCTGGTGTCGCAAGACCCAAACGCAGACCACTCATGCCGCTCATGCCGTCCAGTTGGCTTCCTCTACAACCCAGTTGTCCTTTGTCAAGCCGCCATTCAGTATGTACGCCTTTGCAGTCTCATTATTCCTCCATTGCCACTCCAGATATGCGACGGCCGCTTTGCCTTCTTTCCCCCCGTTGGCAGCAGAAAAGGTTCCGCCATGGCCAGTATCGAGATTTGCCCTAAGCTTGGGAATCCCAGCATTTAACAGCGCATAGTCCTTCGCAGACTGTTACGGCATCGGAGTCAGCGTTGAAAGAAGCCATAGCAGGGATTTAATAGGACTCACAGTTGTATATCCCATATCCTTAGGGCCGCCAATGAGATAGGCCACTGGGACTTTGATCTCCTGGAGAAGATACCTTCTGTCGTCTTGAAAGATGGCGATGTTGAACATCAGAATCCTCTTCACCCTGTTGTCGTGGTACGCTGTGGACATCGCCTCCAACCCGCCGCAGCTATGGCCCGCCGTTGTGACTCTAGTCAGGTCAATGTTTCCGTACTTCTTCGCCTTATTCGCGAAAGCCCAGTCGAGAGAGTCCCGCATATCCTGCACTTTGCTTTGCTGACTACCACCGGACCCGGTAGGACTGCCGTCGGCGGCGATGACGTATCCGTAACTTGCGATCTCGACAAGCAAGTTCTCGTAGTCGCCTGCATTCAGGGTACATGCGCCATTGCCCCATGCAATAAATGGCAGACTGAGATTGCCAGCAGGAGGCGTCTTTGGTGCGAATATGGTATGACCGGGCAGAGTAGAGTCGGTAGTCATTTGGGCTGGATACGGACCTGAGCCGGATGTCTTTGCTCCAGCGCCTTTGGGCGCCTCAGGACCCGTGCCACCAGCGCCAGAATATTTCGGGAGTTCAGAGAGTGAGACGCTAAAGATACCGCCCGCGAAGTCGCCATCGCCCTTGGCTGGGAAGTTGCCTGGTTTTGGTGTAAACGACTGAGGAAGAGCAATACTAAGCACAGTAGGCGCGAGGCCTAGAAGAGGAAGAAAAATGGACTTGACCATCTTGTTGAATGTTCTTGAGTCTTCTCTAGCAATGGGCCTCAATTGCAACAGTTAGTCTTATAAGGACAGAACAGCAGCTGCGAAATCTAATCAACTAACGCCTTCTAGGACGGCTGTTTTATCAATTCTAAACAAGATCGACCACTTAGATTAGTTTAACTTGGCGACTTGCACGGCTAAAGTCGAAAACTGGGGAAGCGGAAAATTGTCGGTGGGACAAAACCGACTCGGATCATGAACCGGCAGATTCTACAGTATCAAACACTACTGCGCTCTATAACTTACGACGTGCAATCACAGGGGTACAGTAAGACGAGAAATCGACGATCAATTGACAAGGTATTACTGTTTATTTTTCAATCCTTGTAATTCTCCATTAGAGACTCAGAGGCGGCACACAGCTAACTGTTTGTTAGCTCAATCATCAATACGATTATAGAGCAGTATTTCTTAAATTGACGTGTATGCACCACCTCTACGCCACTACCGTCACTCTATCCAACACCGCTTCTAAGATTTGCCGAAAGCTCATTCAGAGCTTTTCACCTTCACCTCCCTCCTCTATGCAACATCAAACAGCTACTGGTGGGTGTATCACCGTTAAGCAATGCCGCAAAGGAAAGAACACGCGCAATACCGCAAAGCAATGTCCGCTACAGGGCTTCAGGCTCATTCAGTTTGCACCTTCTTCGTCTCCAAAAGGTTACGTCCACCGCTTGCATTTATCTGAGAGCTTCAGTGGGTAATTTCTCAGCACGGTTGTCACAGTTGCATCTTGAAACGACTGAACTTTGACGTCCCAGCCGTGGTTGATGATCCATCGAGTGATGAAGTTGTCGTCAGTGGAAACTGGGCCGTGACCAGGGAAACGGTCACCGAGGTGTGGCACGTATTCGTTCAGAAAAGCGACCTCAAATCCGCTGGTGTTACCGATATTTGCGTGAATCAGGCTAGATCGGCCGGAGACGCAGAAGACGCCAGCACCAGCAGCGTTGGTCGCTCGGGTCTCAAATTGACGTTTACGACGGTACGAATTTAGGTATTTTTTACCCTATCTCCCTCTTTTGGGCACTTATTCTGTATTAAAAAGTTGCATCAAGTTATTAAATGCCTTTCTTCGATTTTTTGAAAGCATCTCACGAGGAATTTGGTGTAGGTTAACTGTAGGTAGCATAGAGGCACATTAATCCGAATCAGGATTAGCACATGTTATCGTCAAAGAGACATTTGTTGTGTACCTACAGTACTACCGGTAAAGTCTTGCAGCCACTTCCGGCCTACCCCGCAACACCCAAAAACACATCAAACTTCAACACCGCATAACATGCCTCAACAATGTACAATCCTGCAGGAAATTAGTGCAAATTGCGCAACTGGGGGCGAGCTTTCAATTGCAATGCGTGCATTGATTATATCACGTCTTGAAGAGGGGGTGTCACAGAGAAAGGTGGCAGATGAGCTTGGAGTACCGCGCAGCACTATTGAGAATACTTTGCGCAGGTGGAAAAAGCATAATACTCTGCAATCACTACCAAGAATTGGCTGGCCTTCTGTACTTACCGTCACGGTATTCTAGCCACCAACCCCACGGCTCACCCCATGGGAAGCCTACGGAACCATAACGGCCCGGCCTAGGGTAGGCCGCATGCCGTACTTGTATATAACTCCCTTACAGAGCCTGGAAAACTCCTCAAGGATTTGTCCTAATACAAGCCTATACCTATATCTCTGATTCCTGCCGCAAACACCTTACAGGTGTTTCTAGTATCCACAAGAGAAATATGATCCTATAATGATTACAGAGGTTGAAAAACAAAAACGCATGAGCCAGATGGTTTGGGGTATGATATGGGTCACTCCTAATAGGCATGTTGGACGGAGTGAATTGATCATCATGGATTGCAATTTTGCAGCTAAAAAGCATGGATACTTAGGTGCCTCATACATTGAGACTTTAGAGAAAGGACTACAACACAATTACCTGCCAGGGCATAAATTCATACAAGACAACACCTCTATACATACCTGCAAGACTGCAAAGGAGTGGCTTGAAACACATGGCATTTATACTCTGGAATGGCCTTCCTATTTGCCTGATTTAAACCATATAGAACATATCTGGTGGGCCCTCAAGAAGTATGTACACAAGCTCTATCCAGAGCTTACTAAGATGGGCAATTCAAATGAGGATTGGGATGCACTAAAAAGTGCTTTAATAGAGGCCTGGCACGCAATACTCAATTCACTCATCTGCAAGCTCATTGAGTCCATGCCTCAAAGATTAGCTGCAGTAAGGAAGGCAAAAGGCTGGCAAACAAAGTATTGAGATGCGCAATATCAAGGAGTATTCAAAACACCAAAGAAATAAGACAATTCAATAACGTGATCCA
Source organism: Clathrospora elynae (assembly GCA_010015635.1). Classification (NCBI taxonomy): domain Eukaryota; kingdom Fungi; phylum Ascomycota; class Dothideomycetes; order Pleosporales; family Diademaceae; genus Clathrospora; species Clathrospora elynae. The sequence goes on from ML976012.1 coordinate 288,178, forward strand.
CCATCGGGCGACGCACACCATTGGGCAACGCACCCCAAAAATCACCAAAAATCACCAAAACTGCGTTCTCATATCTTAACAACAACTCGTTAATAAATTCTAAAGAACCTTATGTAGCCTTTACTACCCACCTTAAACCCCCTAATAAAGTTTTGTAGCAAAAAGCCAAGTCGTTGTTGAGATACCAAGTTCTAACCCCCAATTTGGAGCCAAACAGTTGCATCTCTAGAAATGCCCGATAATTACCTTAAAAATTACCTTGAAAGTTAGACAAGTATCTCTAATTCAGCATAGGTGCCTATACGTGTTATTTTGGAATTTAGTATCAAGTTGATGTTGAGATATGAGAACGCAGTTTTGGTGATTTTTGGTGATTTTTGGGGTGCGTCGCCCAATGGTGTGCGTCGCCCGATGGTGGATCACGTTATACAGGGCAATTATTTCAACTGAAAATGATCAGGTGGTGGTTTCTTGATTTTGGTTGCCAAGAGGACTGGCTGCGAGACTTTATCCGAGCAACTGTAGTTACATAAGGCGGAGTCTCGCTCCTCGACCATTGGAGGAGTGGTCGCCCACTACACACGAACCTCTCGCTTCATAAAAAAACCAAAAGCGCACAAATCCTCATGGCAATCTAGAGCGTACGCGCGGTTGCATGCAGTCATCATTATACATTTCGACCAAACCAGTACGGCCTACTATCAAGTTACCAGAGTTTGCGCAGCTTAGACGCATAAAGTGGAGATTTAGTCATAGAAGTTGTTAATTAGGTCTACTAGCCTCGACGTACCGCCACCATCCTCACACTAAAAACCTGACACTTTTTCGGCCCCAGATCACCCAAAGGTAGTAGTGAATATTAGTGTGAGGGTGGTCTGCCGTTACTGGCTAGGCATTTCATCCCACTTCACTAGTCAAAACTCCTATGACCCGCAACCTCCAGTAACCTCACTACATAGTGGTGGACTGGTCTGGCCTCAGAGGAAGCACTGGAGCTGGGGGACGGTACGATCAGCTTTGAAAATGAGCCCTCCATAATTGTTAAAAGCTGGTCAACCCTTCCTTTTTCTCTACTGCTGTTTCCATGCCTATCATTGTACATGACTTAAAAAAACAGATCGTGCAAGATGCTGGGCCAGCTCCCGGGGTCGCTATCTGGTTGGCGGGTACTGAAACCGTGCAATAACTATCGGGCAAGCGTGTAGCCTTGCTTTGCATGGCGCTTAGGCACTGCGGGTCATCTACCGGTAGACCATCTTCGGGCCGTCCCTAATGTTTGTCACATGCCGATCTCGACCTACATCGACATCTTTAATTCAATATTGTGAGATCTACTATCAACGCGCTTCCCGGAAGCGCGTGCGGTTCGATATCGGTGTTCTGGACCGTGGCCATTGCGGAGTGATCTCAGGTCCCACCGGCGCGCTTTGAGAGCCACTGACCGTCATCCAATTAGGAGACCATGTGGGTGATGGGCGATCCATTATAGGCGACATTCGGTTCCAGATACATCGAAGTGTACGTACACAATGAAGGTAATCATTTTCACTAGAAAGCCATACATCCTGGCGACAGGCGATCCCGGGTTTGATTTCATGAGGCCCCAATGCTTCGTCTCGTGCTTGCTTCACTCACAGTCAGTAAAAAGGGAAATTAATTGAGCTAGACGATCAATGCCTGAAAATAATTTTAAATTTCTCAACTATACACAAACCTCTCAATCAAGATGGAATGGTGTTCCGCCTATCACTCCTGTCAATTGATAGACTGCTCGAACCAGCTTTCAGCATGTTGGGAGCCTCTAAAGTACCAATGTGGACCGCATAATTGACCATATCATGGCACGCTGAAACTGCCGCCCGTTTTCGCCTCCCATAGGCTCGTCCAACGAGATAGACTCCCACAGGTCTCGGCTCGCGGACAACCATGACGACGATGAATTGGTGGGTCAAAGATCTGCACTGCGACGGACACGAATCCATGGCATCAGGTACCTCCGGAGCAGTTTGAAAGCAATATACCATGTCATCGTGCTCAAGCTGCTACGATCTATCGATTGACTAAGTAGAGCGAGAATCATGGAGGGATTGAATATGTATAAAGAGAAGGGTTCTACGCATCTTAAGAATCATCCAAGCAACAGAAAAAACTTCCATCGCTCAACCATCTAAGCCTCTTTCACCCCTCTTTACTTCCAAACCCGCCTCTCAATCCACCTTTGCCAGAAAAATGAAGCTCTTCGCCGTCAGCACTGCCCTTGTGTCCATGGCCTCAGCCCTGCCTTCCTCGACCATCTCAGAAAATTCGTTGTTCTCCCTCTACCAGATCGCCCGCTTCGACAACGCAAAAGGGCTACCCGTCGTGGCCGCCGGCCCCATCAACATCTATCAGAATATCAAGTGGAACGGCATGACCCTCGTCCAAACCGGCGGAATTCAAAAAGCTGCGATCCTCGAGCCCAACAGCCCACCCAACCTAGCCGGCTTCTCCTCGACCAACCTTGTAACTATCCAACAAGGCACACCCGCCATGACAGTCAACTACGCCGACAGCACTATTGATAGTTTTGACCTGTACAGCTTTTACTATGGCTGCACGCTCAACACACAGGCTTCGCTTCTTGGTGTACCTACGAGCTGCAACATTACTGTCACGGGCTATGCGGACGATCAGGCTACCAATCAGCTTGCCAAAAAGACCTTCAACTGTAAGTATCCTCATACAAATCGCATGTGAGACATATGCTGACTTATTTCCTCCCCGAGTAGTCGATGTTGGAACTGCACAGACCAATGCACAAATGCAGAAGGCCGTTTTGGGCGACAGTTTCAGGAAATTGAAGAGGGTCGAGTTCACCGTCACCAACACTATGACCATCAAAACTCTGTTCACCTCTGGGTTCATTGATACTGCCAAATATATGGTCTACTCTACGAGCATGTTCCAGTAGAGATTTGGAGAAGGCGGTGGGTTTGAGAGGCTGAAGGGCTTTGTTACATGATTAGGGGAACGAGACAGCGAGCCGTATGAATGCTGATGGGGCAGCTGTACAGACCTGGTATTTTCATATTGTGTATATACAAAGGATCTTGAGGATCTATGACCCTCTTTAGCTATATATTGTCTTCTCATTACTGCTAGCAGTCGAAGTTTTGGATAAACCCGGAGATATTCAGGTCATATCAGACATTATATAGTATTTGACTTTATCGCAACCGTCTTGGGTGGTCCTCGTGTACTTCGCTGAGTTCTCAGACGTGAACCACGCTGTGCGCCTGATCGTAGATATCCCAAGCATCAGCAGTCAGCTGCTCCTTCTTGACCCACGACGCATAGTACCGGTGTCCGACCTACTTCATCAAGTACTCAATCTGTCCATCTCTTCCTGTCTTATGTGCCAGTATGCGCTTGTATGGCCATTCCCAACTGTCGTCGGCTGCTTTCTTGGCCCAGACGCCCCAGCCTTGCTTCACCTCACCATTCTCCGTCTCGTAGTCCAACGCCCATTGCCTGAATTATGCTGCAATCCATGGCTCCTCACCAGGTCCGTAGTCGTTGGGGTCGTGTTCGCGTGGAGGGAAGTGAGAGACGTATTTTGCAGGCACGGGTGCGCTGAGTTCGGGGCCGTAGTGCTCGAGCGTATCCTCGGCATTGATGGCGAGGAGAAATGGATCGAGTAGCTCCGCGAGGTCGATGCCCGAGTGAAAGTGCCATTCATAACGCTTCAGTGTGGTGTGGACGTGCGCAAGGAGTCGGTCTTTCGCTGTCTTCGACAGAACGTAGAAGTCGTCTCCTTGAGACAGTCGTGCCAGCGCATCCTTGATGGTGCCGAACATCTCATTCGCACGCACTGTGACGACCAGCGACCCAGCTGCCGCATGATCCTTCTCCCAAGCCGCACATAGCTCACACTTGTGCGGTTGCAAGGGCAGTTGAGCGTCGCACCACGGCAGCGGGCATCTCATACTCGAGGAAAGGTGAGTCTCGATACACTCTCGACAAAAGACGTGCAAACAGGCCATATTTACGGGCGCTACCTTGTCGCGGTCATCCGGTGTGCTGAAGTAGTCTTCGAGGCATATAGGGCAACTCTCTTTGTCCGCCGCGAACTGCCTCGTAGAGCGAACGATGGTCATGGAGTGAGGGCATGGTATCGCGCCTGCCTTGCGCTTCGGGGGCGGGGCTGTCGGCAGCGGCTGCTCAGACGATGAAACTTTGCGCTTCGCGCTTCCTAGAGCTCGACCAGGTGTCGGTAAATTCGGTGCTGGTGTTATCGAAGTATGGGAAGGGCATATTGCCGGATTTAGAGTGAGTCGTAAATAGCACGCCGCCAAGATCAAGGTCCAAAGAATGCGTAGAAAGAAGAGTTGCAATGAAGAAGCAGGCAGGCAGGATATCGCGAGAGGGGGTTCACCGCGACTTTCCACTCACCTACGCGAGGAGATTGAAACAGGGAAAGCGCGTGCTGCGGGACTTAATTTCACTTAGGATTATGAGCAACTTACCATGATAGTCTGAGTACGTTATGAGCATCAAAGGAAACAATTTAATCATGTCCAGTCTCAATTGCGACAGGCTTGTTCTTTCTTACAACGGGTATCTCTTCTTCTAATACTTCTTCCACATGCGCGCCAGGAAAGGCTCTCCGCAGTTCTTCAGCCATATACCGAATACCCCAGTCCTCTGCTTGCCGGTGCCCGACACAAGCTACCGACACCCCCGCTGCTCTCGCCGCCTCCATACCGCCAATGCGAGGCTGCCCTGTTAGGTAGAGCACATGTCTGCCACCTTCATCTGGGCCTACCCACCCACGCTGCTGGGCCATCTCAAGCACGCGGTGTACCACCTGCTCGTTGAACGCATTCATAATCGCAATGACGCGGATCTCGCTAGACAGCCCCTCATGCGCGAGCTCCGAAGCGCCGAATTCCTCCTGTATGCGATCTTCAAGCGTAGCGCGGAGAATAGAGACTTGGCCAATTATGCCAATCCTTCTCTCTGTATCTCCCTTGTAACCCTGTACGCATAGACTCTCGCCCACAGTTATGCCCAGTCGCCCCGCCAAAGCCGTGTTCCAGCCCACAGTGAGAAGCTCGTCGAAGGACGTATGGCTCGACAGAACCAATGCTCCCTTGCGTACGCTGCGTCGGTCGAGTGTGAACGGGCGGTGGAGGAAGCATAGCGTCCATGGAGGTCGGGCGTGTATTTGCGGAGAGGGCGCTGTTGAGCCTATCGTCGTTTTATCGAGCGGATAGCCTATCAACGAGTATACACCGGGGGTTGGAGTGACGCTCAAGACTATCTGTTCGACAGCTGCGGTTTCTGCGTCGTATCGCGGGTTTCGAGGAAGGTGGTAGAGTCGCTGGACATCGTTCTCCTTCAGCGGTAGCAAGGTTTCGAGAGAGCGGGTCACCGCCGCGTGCGTTGCTTTCTTCGTTCGTGACATAATGATGAAAGATTTTAGTAGCTTGTTCATTAGCCGGCTTGGAGTATGTCGTTCAGAGACTTTGTAGCCATCTTGGCTTCGAATACGTCATCATAGCTGTGTCCGGTGGGCCAGTCCAAGACAGCCATGGCCTATTGCCACACTGTCGCATCTTCAACTGCTGCAGCCTGAAGATAAAGTGCAGAGTCTCCAGTGCAGAGACTCCAGTGCAGAGACGTGGTTGAGACGCTGACCGTTGAAGGTCATCCCAGTCATCGATCAAATCAAAAGAGACTAGATCCATTATAGACTAGCGTACCCGGGGGCGAAAGTGCAATCTTGCCCTTTCCGTCCACAACGTCCTTGTTAACATCGAAAACTAGCTGGTAGTGGGAAATATCGACAACTATCGACATCTCCAATCGTGCCTTAATCAGACTCGCTGCGTGCACTCGTCGTACCTGTCGGACACAGTCTCACAAACATGGGTACCTTCGCAGCTCCTACACCCGCTATTGTAGGCGCGCTCAAATGCCAAAAAGACTCTTATCTCCAGACCCTGGACACCGAAGTAGTGTCGTGCGAGGAATACATAGCACCCAAGACAGCACAACCAAGCGGCAAATTAAAGACCAAAAAATCTACCGACCCAACGAAGGGTCTTGCGGATGGAGATTCGAACCCAAGCAAGACCTATCTGATCGAGTTTGCAGACTCGGTCCTATTTCCCGAGGGCGGCGGGCAGCACACAGATCATGGGAGTATTACTACCATGAATAATGAGAGCAATGACTCAATACCAATAACGAACATCCAACGTCACGGTCTCCGCTGCATACACTTCTCCCCCGTCCCTATCTCGTCAGGAACGCCTGTCCGTCAAAACGTCGACTTCACACGACGCTGGGATCTCATGCAGCAACACACCGGCCAACATCTTCTTTCTGCTATCATGGACTGCATGGATCTACCTACCATCGGCTGGAGTATGGGTCAACCTGGCGAGATGAACTACGTCGAGCTACCACGAAAGCCCTCGGATGATGAGATGAAGACGATCCAAGAGCAGTGCAACGAGAAGATCCGAGACAGTATGCCCATTACGGCTGAGACGCCTGAAGGAAGAGGGAGTGACAGTCTACCGGAGGACTACGACAGGGAGAAGGGGGTGGTGAGATTCATCAAGATAGGGGACATGGATTATAACGCATGCTGTGGGACGCACTTGAAGCAATCAAGTCATATCGGGCTCATCCTCCTGCACCATATGCAATCGATCCGAGGAACGAACTGTCGTCTTTTCTTTACAGCAGGCGATCGCGCAATCAAGATGGCCACCGAATCTATCAACAGCTTGCGCTCTATCGCCGTTTCGCTTTCTTCAAGCTCAGCGCCCGCGGATGTCGCAGCCGGCGTGCAGAGGCTCGGTGATCAGGTCTCCGAGGCGCGGAAGAAAGAGAAAAAGATGCTTGCCGAGATCGCAAAGTTCGAAGGTGAACGCATCATGAGCTATCTCCAAGGCCACCAGACTGCCTTCTTGCATCGAGCGACGGATGGCCTGGACTTCATCAATCTTGTTGTTTTCGAGATCAAGGACGTTGTAAAAGATCACGGGGTTGTGGTGCTGAGTTCGGGGGAAGTGAAGACCCCCGGATCGATTGTGGTAATCGGCAAGCCCGGTTTGGTCGAGAGTATGGCGACCAAAGTCAAAGAGGTTGTGAGTACAGCGAAAGGCGGTGGTAAAGGGGAGAAGTGGCAGGGCAAAGTCACCGAGTGGCAGAAAGGCGAGATTGAAGCTTTGAAAGCTACGGCCGAGGCAGAGTAAAGCAACTACGAAGATGATCTATGTACAAGAACGATGAATCAGACACAAACGGGCCATAGTATCGAGCGACCGTCCAGAATGCGCGTCTCTCCTAATGCAACAAATAGACCAAGGAAAGGTATGTACATATATGGAAACAATGCTAAACGAAACCTAGACGCTGTATACCTTGATCGAGTTCACCAGCCAGTAGGTCTATTCCACGTCAGCACTCACTCGACTTAGGAATTGCAAGAGACTTACATCATAGAACGACTGCGGCTCCGATGCCACATACGCAGTGCAACTCGGATTGATCTGCGCGCACGACGTCGAGCCCCACGTATTCCCAGCCCAGTCTCCACAAAACGTGATATCAAACAAGAGATTCAAGTCCCTGAAATTTGCATTGAAATTGCATCCTCCGAAGTTGGCGGCTGGCATTCCCCACGAATCTGGATCCGGAGTTTCGCTCCTGATATCGGCGGGTATATCGCGGGCAGCGAAGTACCAGATTTTGATGCCTGAGCTCGTCCATAGAGTAGCGTAGACTCCACCGCCGTTTGCGTTAAACGCAGTTCCGAATGATGTTGCGCTGTTGGATAAGACACCGCACCCGGCGAAGCCCCCGTCGGCGCCGCAGTCTGCGCCAGCAAGACGACTCCCGGTTTCGCCTCCGGGCCCAACAGACGGTACGAAGTCTGGAGAAGTGTGGAGTGTTATTTGGTTGTATGTGTTTAGATGGACACCTTCGTAGATGTCGATCTCGCCTTGGGTAGGCCAGTTGGGACCAACCATCCAGCTAGGAACTGCGTCAGTATGCGTTCCTCGACGATATCCGAGTTGGGGTGACTTACAACGCTGGCCATGTGCCGCATGCACTCCCGGGAACATGTGCAAAGTCTGCAATGACGAGGGCTTGGTTGTACGCCGTCTTGCTCTGCACCCTCACACTCTTCCGCCCAGTACCATTCGGATTTAGCTGAGATTTTGCATCGACACCCATATATACTTGGTTGTTTTGTGTCCCGATCAAGCCTGACTGCTGAGCCTCTTCTGCGTTGACATAGTTGACGAAACCATCTACGTTGGTGTATTAGCACAGAAGTAGTGTTGATGAACGCCAGGTACGCAGCCTACGTGTGGGATCAGAGATGTTCTGAACATCAAATTTGGCCATCCAGTTGCTAGCATCGTACGTATCGATCAAGTGGTATTCTGTTGAGATGTGAAAATTGAAAGAAGAGAAAATGAAAGAAGGGCCCTTGAGCCAGGATCCAGGGCCAGCTGCTAGCCTGAATGCAGTGGTAAACCCCCAAAAGAGTGGAAAGGAGACGACGAGTGCCTTGAGAGACATGATTTCTGGAATATACACAGGGGACCAGATCGTATAGTCACACAGCAATATCATCACCCAGGTCCGTCTCCCTTGCTCTTATAGCCATGCATCTCGGCCGCGCATGCTTTCCTATTCCCCCTAGTAAAGAAATCCACCCAGGGCCGCCTGTCCTCATAAGCGGCAAACGATCCCGTTGCAGAAATTGCGTGACCTACATTTCCAATTGGGCGTACGGTGAAATAAGGAATATAAGCCTCGCGGTGTTGCAATTCGTCCTTTTCCTGCGGGAGGCTTGAGAAGACCGCGGGAAACTCGCCTAGTCGAGCATTTCGAAGGTTCTCGAGGTTCAGCGTGGCTGTAGCGCATGATTGATATCCATACAATTTGTAGCCTCGTGTGACTAGTAGTATCGGTGAGCCTCGCGTGGCCTTTTGGCGTGTTCAGTCGATCTGCTTTAGATGCTGCGATAGAGCATCTGTGTTTCACCGTTCATTAGAATCACTCGGGTTTCCTCGGAAGCCGTTAATAAGCGACTACGGAGCGAGGAATAAGGACTTGGTGTATACATAGATGTATGAAAGAGAACAACTGCGGTGTACCTCATAATGTCGGTTGCTGTTCAAATCCACAAATATATAAAACGCCACTCGTCGCGGCTGGTCTTCCCGCCCACAAGCTTTATCGTTCTTGACTGAAAAGCTTAGGTCTCCAGCTTTCATAAACCGAGTTAATTTCGGCAACGACTGATGAGATCGTCTTTCGGGGTTGCTAGTAGGTCATTGTACCGACACCGCATTAGTGCTTTACGTAAAGTAATTTGGGTGAGCATCTGATCGTTAAGGTCACACCGAATACCAATCAGGCCGAGTAGAACTTCAATGACAGCGTGGCGATTGGCAACACAAGCTCAAGCCGAATCGAGTATTGCATGCGCAGAGCTCGCGTGGTCTCCTGTCGTCTGCAGGCAACGCCACCTCCCCCGCATTCCTCAACACCAGCACCTCACGATGATACTTTACTACAATGTAGTAGCCTGGAAATTTTCACAGTGCTTTCACTGCACGCATAACTCCTAAAACTCTCTCCAAGCTATCTTGACTTGCTTAAGGAAGACAAAACTGCTGTGAAGACCGACCACTGTTGCCGAGCTTGCTGTCCCCATTCTCAATAATCAGCATGAAGATACGTGTGGTTACACGTGCCTCCTCCGCGCCCACTGACTCAGAAACTCCCTCCCCTTCAATCTCCACGTATCCTCCTCCACATAACTCCCATTATACCCTCTCCCCTTCGCCTGAATCACTAAATCCAGCCCATTTGCACTCGCGTTATACACTGGCCAGCTCGGCAAACCTTCCGCATTCGGATTGCCTCCAGCAACGAAGTTAATCCACTGCGCACTCATTTCATCACTCAACGCTTTGTACTCCGGCCACGGCCCATAGAAATTCGGATTCGCGAATACAAAGGCCACCTCAGTAAAGTGTGCAACGCCTTTGTATGCACGTGCCGTTGTGTTGTTGCTCTGCCAGGGGAGAGTGTTGAATCGGTAGATATACGTTGGGGAGTATTTGGAGTAAGCTCGGGCATCGGAGAGGCGAGTCGCGTGGTAGAACGCGTCGCCCATGATGGCAGCTATACGCTTGAACTGTAGACCTTGCTCTGCGAAAGTCTCGATTCCGGTATTCAAGGGTATGCCAATGGTGGGATCGTTGGGTAGAGGTCCATGATACGACGGATGACGGAGTCAGGGAAATCGAATCCTGTGCTCCCATTGATGTAGTCGTAAAGTTGTGTATCGGTGTTGATTACGCTGCCTGCGGGCGCATTGTCGGTGCCTTCGTCAGAATTTGTGCCGTAGAGATGGGGGATATGTGCGAAACGACCAGACTTCAGCAGCTCGGTGGGATAGTTCGGTATAATGTGTCCATCAACAATAGGATACCAGCCCGGCTCTTGACTCGGTGCTGCGAGCAGCGGCAACATCGTCTCATATGGCACTGTGCGCAAGCAGTCCAACGTGTCAACCTGATCGGTGCAGTTTGTCTTGTCGACGATGTTATCGTAGATGGGCTGATACCAATCTGTTCCATTGTACCACGCTGTTGCCGCGGATCCGGATTCCTGAATACTGCGGTGGAAAAGATTGTCTGTTCGACCGCCGTAAGACATAAGCAACTGACCCACTGCAAACGACCCAGCCGACTCGCCCCAGATAGTGACGCCGTCCTTGTCTCCGCCAAAGGCTTCGATGTTCTCCGATACCCAGGCCAAACCCTTACGCATGTCCCTCAACGCGAGGTTTGTATTTCCGGTGCCCTGAATCTCTTGAGAGTATAGCATACCCCAGGCTCCCTTTCGATAGTTGATGCTTGTTGCGATTACTGGTTTGCCAATCTCCACGCTCCTCTGAACCAGATACGTTAAGTTGTAGTTCGGCAACGCACTCGTGCCAACCTGATAAGACCCCCCATGAATCCACACAGCGACGGGGAGTTTTCTGTATTAATTTATTGATAGACCAGCAGGACGAACGATGTTGATGCTGAGGCAATCCTCGCTCATGCTTAAATCGGCATCTGAAGGATCGGGACAAGTATCCCCATACTGTTTGGCAGGACGTGTGCCATTCCAGGTCGAGTTCAACGACTGAGGGATGCGAAATCGATTCAGGCCTCCGGTACTTTGTGCGTATGGTATCCCAAGGAAGATATCCTGGTCGAAAGAAGAAAGGTACAGGCCTTCATATGTTCCATTGAGCACCGTAACAGCAGGATCAGCAGCCACCACAATAGTTGCGAGGAGGCACGTCAATAAGGCCCCCACTTTCCAAGCTCTTGCGACAACACGCATAACAGCGACTCAAAGTTGTCAAGCAGTCCGTTGATGGGTGAGGAGATACTGAGTCGCAATGCGGACGACGGCGATTCTTGTACCTCACAGCTAGCGGCGCGTCAATCCCTGTTAGCGATAGCAAGGCCATATCTCCCAGCATAAGCTGGTGGCGTGTTGCTGCCGCGGCTCTCGCGACGGGTACTTGGTGATCCGCAGACGTGCAGATTCGGCTGTCTGCGCCAATCGGGAAGGTATTTACGAACCTTGCACGTCGGCACTACGAAAATGGGGGTGTGACCTCAAGATAGGCTACGACCCAGTAGATAATAAGACAGAATTAGCGATGATAAGCAAGGAGGTGTACAGGTGCCCTGTCTATCCTTGGCAGTCTTTACATTTGTTTTCATCTCTGGCAAGGGACCTTGAAGGCGGCAGGTTTGAGTCTTCTCGTGACAAAATGAGCCTAGAGTTAACTATGTACTCCCCAGAACAAGTTTAAGAAGAAGCAGACTTGGTATGACCGTCTTAAAAGGCAAGGAAGAGTAGGGTTAACAGACCGTGTGTCTCGCTGTGATAGCTCAAGGTTTGGCTTGAGGCGGTTCGTTAGTTAGGGAACTGGAAACACACAGACTGGAGATCCTCACGACCTTCAGTAGAGGCAAGGAAAGAAAAATCATATGGGTATGAAGCACTCAAGCAAAGAGTGGAAGCCAAGTGTTTGGGACATGCAGATTCATTGATGCTCAAGCAAAACCCAGCTGTTCCAATCCACCCAAAAGCCCTAGTGTCCAATCCTCGATGTCCATGACGATGCACAAATCCTTGATGGTTCCTTGATAATGCCCCAAACTCTTGATGTTTTTTTGCACTTCAAAGCCCGATGATATCCTTGCCACAGTCCACCTTAATTTTCAACCAGTTCACATTCCAGCTCAAGCCCATGTCCAGCAGCTATCAGCATCAATGTCCAAGCCTCATTTCTAAGTCCATCCACAAACGACTGTCTCTTCTACGCCAGCGCTGCTGTATTCCAGATGTTACCTGAACCTATACGGGCCCCAGCATCTGGGGTATGCAGGTAGTAGCGAACTACCACCAGCCCTTGAACTAAGTGACAAGCAGCGCAAATTCTTGGGCCCAAAGCGATCCATTTCTTCCTGTCTTGCCTGTCCAACCTCATCTAACCCAAGGGATGCCTGCATCCTCACCTGCAACCTGTGCCACAACCTGACTTTCAACGTATACGTATGCAGGTTGGTGTGATAGGGGTCGATGTGAGCGTGCCTGCTGATACGATGTGTGTGGTATGGACTGTTGATCCCTGTAGAGGATGTGATGGTGGCCTGAGAAGAACTTGGGATGGCCCGAGAAGGGCTTGAAGGCAGTGTAGGTGATTCGAGTCACTTCAGGCGAAGCAAACAGCAGTCTGAATTGTGTTAGGGAATCAACAAGAAGACAGAGGATATAAGTACCAGCTCAGCGTCGATATGAGATGTGGTTGAGGAGATACCATGGCTCAAGGTCGAGGGTGTTGTTGAGGATCATCGAAGGATGTCATGTTGGATCGAGGTTAGGTAGAAATAATGACCATGTCAGGTATGTATGTTGTTGAGCAGTGATGTTGGATGCTGGATGCTCATGGTAGTTGAAGGATGTCATGAAGAAATGAGTGACTGAGACATGTGAATGAATGCATGATGAGTCAAAGGACATGTGACAAACCTGATGTGATCAAATGTCATATTGGGATGAGCCATAATCAAGCTGAGATGACGTGGAAAGAATGACGAGCAAAAGGAACGTTGGTCGGTCAGCATGTTGGTGGTTGAGGTGCTCGAGGTTGAGTTGAAACTGAGGTATGTGAGAAGAGATTGTAGGAGAGAGGGTGGAAAGGTGTAACAAGAAGTGCGAGGTAAGGACATGAAATGATACGTAGAAGAGACATTAGATTGAGCAGGCCTACTGAGACATAGAAGCAATGACAGTCCCACGATTGTGTCAGAGCAATAGGAATAAGCTGAATTCGAAAATGGCAAGACATGCATCTGCCCGCTGCGACAATCCTCCATCCAAATGCTGACGAGGATGTGTTAGCTCCTCTCATGTGGTGCGAAACAATATGTCCATTTCCAGTTATTTTTGCGTGCGAGAGCGGAAACCGGAACCTGCGTCGGTGGCTCCATTGCTGGCGGCTGTGAGAATGTTCACACGGCAAAGACGTTATCGGTCGTCTTCCGTTATGGGTACGGTGGGCGCGGTGGGCAAAAGGACCCCGCCGCACATCCTTTTGAAATAGCCTGGTGGGCTTCGACGCCTTCACAGCTGTACTATCGCGACTCCAATGTCATTGAAGATGTCCTGGTCAGATTAACAAGCCTCAGCGAGCCCCCCGATTCACCCTCGAAGTAGCACAAGCTCTCGATACGACGCCTGCCTTCGAGACGCAGCTACGATGCGGCCCAGGACTTGGTATATGGGGCCGTACTGCCACAAATCGCAGCCGAGGGACGGCGCTCGATGACTTGCTTCTCGGAAAGGCGGATCTCGTCTTCAGTCGCAGTGCGTCTGGATCCAAAAGTCCCTGTCCAGCATTATCCCTTCCTCAATCCCCCCCAACACCCCGCGCACCCACTTTGGCGGGCCAGGTGGTCCTCTCTTCCCCTCCATTCTCGCATCCATCACACGCCCCATCATAGGACACGTGATAAACTCTCTCTCTTGCGCCAGCCTGCCCACCTCTTCCACGATCTTCAACCCTTCTATGCCATTGTGCTTAGCTGCTTCTAGCCTCTCGTGGCGCTCTTGCATCCTACGCTCCATCCAGGAGGAGCATTCTTCCATGCCTCTTGAGGCGAGTCGCTGGAAAGATGCGAGGAGGCGGTTGATGATGTCGATCAGGATGCGGTAGAGGAGTTCCGTTGCGATGGCGGTCCCGGTTTGTTGTGTGTAGAAGCGTGATGAGATGAGGGAAGTGGAGTATGATTTGGTTGTTAAGAAGGAGGATGAGCCGGGTCGATAGAGGACGAGCGAAGAAGGGTCTATCATGTTTAATGTTCAGCTGGTATGAGTGGTGATGCAATTAACGTGATGTTGATTGCTCGTGAGTGTGTCGATCGGCGTAGGACAAATCTGGGACCTGAGGTGTCGGCGACCCTTTGTACTTGAGAACGGTCGGGACGCTTCCCACACGCTCGCACATCTTTTGTTGAAAATAACTCCGATGCGCCAATGAGAGAGTGCAGCTGATGCATAGCGTCGTGGTCAGCCTTACTAGAAGGCCTAACCGGAGGTGGTTGCTGCCGACCGCGGGGGCGGATCATACGAGCTGGACGCCTTATCGGCATCCACGGGTTGCGAAAGCGCCAACGCCATCACCATCGAGAGCGAAACGGCTGAGGTAGGTGTGCCAAAGATCTAGCTCATACGGAGCTGCAGCGATCTCGTCAAAAATGACCTGGAATGCCTACTTCACAGGCAAGTCTAGTTCCACAAGCCACACGGTGCATGTTCTAGCACTCTCTCTCCTTCCATGGCCGCGTTGGTTCATAGCGTTTTATTGCTACTACGAGAATCCTCAGCAGAGCCAGGAGTCAACCTCGTGAATCCCTTCTTGTGGGCTCGATTCTTTCCTACCCAGTCATGTAATACCGAGCTTGTTGATTCCATATCTCCATCTAATTCCCTAGCCCCATCGTAATTGAGCCTGTGTGCCTCATAACCTTTGAGTGGGCACGCAAGATGTATACGCCCAAAGCAATGCAATTCAGGCTTCACTCTGTCGATCGCCCTTCGCAGATGCTCCCATCCTGCACTGCGGCCGTCGCTCATTCGATCCAGGACATACTGCGGCGGGTTATTTGTCATAACAATATCCACATCGTTGAGGATGATTGAAATCTCGGTACCAACGTCACTCGACCATGGTAACGGTACATCAGGAGCGTTGAGTCGGTCTTCATTGGAGGGGTTTTAGAAGGCCGAGAAGCCGTACACAGGCGTATATTGCGACGCATATATCCTGAAAGTAGCGCCTGAAGAGAGTTTGAAGAGATAAGCACCCTCTCGGAGGAAGGTGACTCCATTCTTGCTGGCTTCAGAGCTTGGTTAAGAAGACATCAGTGCATGCGCTGTCAACATCTGATTCCGATCTACCTTGGGAGAGCCAGAAGGGCTTTTCGAGCGGTGTTTCGTGATTGCCAGCGATGGCTAACATGAGTTCAGCCCTCATCTTGCCCAGTTCTTTGAGGGCGGAGGAGGTGCTTTCCGGTGTTCCATCTTCAGTAAGATCGCCACAGTGAAGGAGCACGTCGCATTCGGGGAAATTTGATGGTAGCTCGGCCATATGTGTGTCGGAGAATATAAGGAAACAGACGGGATGCAAAGAAGAAGGGAGGATTTCGGTCTGAGAACCGAGGTCGGCATGGGATGAACTGCTAGCGCCAGCGTGACCTCGTGTGGGTTTCGAGTACCCCGCCAAATACCCACCTGCATCGCGACTTTTCCACCTCAACCAGCGACCTCGGGAAGCATTGCAGAACCCAGGTGCCGACGCCGAAATGACAATCGCGTACTTTCGAAATCTACTGCAACGAACATGTCGTTTCAGGAATTCCCCTCGCGACGGAAACACAGACGCCGGCGCAACGCGCAGGACGCACAGACACTAGATGAAGCTCTCGAGTTCGATGATACCCTAGACACCGACGCCGACGCCGACACTGAGGCAGAAGTATGCCAGCCCACCGAGGAAGAGGAGCAGACACGCCCGAATCGCTTTGTCGGATACCCGCAGACATGGAGGAGCTACACAGCAAACGACCGTCAGATAGCAGAGTCCCTTGATCAGTTAACGAATGCGGATCTTGCTGCCCACCTGTATAATGCCCATGCGCTCAAACGGCGCGTGCGACGACCTGCGGAAGATCTGGCGGGGCTCAGGAGCTGGCAGAGTCGGAACTATTGGTTGAAGACAGGCAAGGACTTAGAATATACGGATGTGTCAGGACTGGTGCAGAAAGAACTGGTGCCACGGAAGGCCTGGACAGCATGGCCGGTACCTCCTGCAAAGCTTCCGAATGCTGCCCACCGCCCCGAAGATCGGCTGGCTCCAGGGCAAGTCGGTGGCTGGGCGATAAGAAGCGCGACGACGAACGATGCAGGAGAGGAGCTTAGAGAGGAGATGTTAGCTGTCTTCACACGCCTTGCAAAAGAGAAGTGGTCATTGCGAGAGGCGGACAATCTTAGCATTGGCAGTAGCGAAGACACGTCGATGTCACGAAGCCGGTCGCGATCGAAAAGCGCTACGTCGACAAAGTCGCGTTGTTCTACATCCCGATCCGACTTTAGGATGAGCGAAAACGACGATCCGCCGGACGACGATGCGGACGATGGGAACGATGACGAGGAGCAGCAGGAGCACACAAGTGGGAAGAGACGTGACAGGAAGGCCCGAGCTGAGAGAGCTGAGACGTTTGGAGAGCCTACCGTGTTAGCAGATGATGCGAGGGCACAGAGACTCATACAACCCTCGGTTCAGTCCATGCTAAGCGAGCTGGACATTCTTGCACTGGCCGCTCGCCGGACCCGTATTAACCACTTGGGCCGTGGAGGCTCAACCGACAGATCGTCCCAGAGCGAATTGACGTCTGGTGCAGAGTCAAGTGAAGCGTTCTCGACGTCTTTATCAAGTAGCAGGAGTCGGAAACCCAGCGCCCGACCGTCACCCCGCGCGAAAGGTCAGAAACAGCCCCCCGACGCCTCCGACGATTCATCTATTTCAGACACGTTCAGAAACATCTCACATGAACGAAAGCCTCGCGGATTCTCGAGCAACACCAGTGGTGCAAGTTCGCCGTCCACCACCCGTGACCGATCGGAAAGGTTAGGGCTTCTAGATTGGAGTGAGGTGCTTGGGCTTGCGGCTGTGAAAGGCTGGGACGAGCAAGCCATAGTTCGCACAGCTCAGCGTTGCACGGCTCTATTTGGTGAGAGCATGTCGTTCACGCCATTCCGTGAGGACCTTGCATCGAAGCCCGCTGAGCCAGTCGTGTACACACCATGTGTCATACCAGGTCCAGACGTCTTGCCCCTCACAGGGCCTCCCTCATCCAAGCGCCCCTTCTTTCAGGTCGGCACACTGCGCTGCCCGCATGTTGGTTGCCGTCACGACGGAGACTTCGCGTCATCGGATCGCGTTATCAAGCACTGTATGCAATTCCACAAATACGATCCTAGAACGAACGATTCGGACAATGCGGAAATGACGGCTGGTGGTGAAAAGCGTCCCTTCTTCCAGGTCGGCACATTGCGCTGTCCGCATACTGGTTGCCGTAGTCACGACAGAGGCTTCGCGTCATCGGATCGCGTTATCAAGCACTGTATAAAATTCCACAGATATGATCCCAGAACAAACGATTCGGAAAATGCGGAAATGACGGCCGATGGTGGAAAGCGTCCCTTCTTCCAGGTCGGCGCACTGTGCTGTCCGCATACCGGTTGCCCTGGGCATGAGAAAGACTACACGATGCCGTATCGCGTTGTCGAGCACTGTATACGAGTCCACAAATACGACCCCAGAACAAATGATTCGGATAATGAGGAAAGGAAGGTCGGTGGTGTACACATTGATGGGTTTTTACAGCCTATTACAGCGAAGCCTGGGTGGTTAGGGCGTGGACGGTCAAAAGCTGAAAAGGCGAGCAAGAAGCACAAGAAGGGTCAGAAGTGCAGTGCGGATGAACCAGAATCGGCCATGAGCATCGACGATTTGGAAGAGATGGAGACTTGATTGTTCCATACTCCATGCTTCCTCCGCGACGTGGCAATGACCACTGATCGGCCGTTACCATCTTGAATCTCCCATAAGCATAGATACCTTCAGGGCATTATTAGAATATGTTCATACCACAAAAATACCGCGAGGGCCTCCAGCATACTATATGACGCTTGGTATTGTGTACGTAAACTACGATTACTCCCTACCCTGCATGTAGTACTCGATCACGACGTTCGCACCCTAAGTATATATTGCACATTGGTCTCGAAGTCAAAATTGTGAAGCATGCCAAAAGTGTGAGTAGTCCACCCCACAGTTCGGGAACGTTCTAGCGCACCCGCATGTCAACTGGTGCGCGACCTCTTTCATCATCGTCCGCAACCCCACAAGCGGCATCCACTCAGCGCGCCCTTATTGGCCCTACCTCCACATTTCCAACCGTACCTCTATATTTTTGGATGACCTCTATGATTTGATACGACTGTTGTTTGCAGCAATGGGTTGGTACAACGGCGTACACGATGCTGCACATTACTACGACGAGCCCGGTACGTGCTTCCCTTTGTTTGTCGACCACAAGGCATAAACTCCAGGCTTACAAGATCTAGCGGCCGACGAGCATCTGCATGCCACCCCTCCTGCCGCCCACTCTATCGCCGCTCCTTCGCTAGACTACCCTGTCGACTACCACGGCTACGCTGCTGGCCTCGCTCAACCGGACTGGAGCTTCGATCATATGCCACCCACGGCTGCGCCTGACGCCGGATATCACAGCTATCCTCCAGGCCCGGCTCAACCAGATCGTAGCTTCGAGAATACACGGCCTATCGCCGAATACCACGGCCATCCTACAGACCCGGCCCACCCAAGTTGGAACTACGGGAATATACCGCCTATGGCTGTGCCTGGATCAAGCGGAGGGCAAGGGCATGCATTGCGGAAGAGAAAGTCTGAGGATGATCTTCCTGCTGCGAGTGAAAAGCGGCTGAGACTGAACGCGCCGCCAACCGGCGGAAGCTCGTATACACCAGCCCAGGGCACGCAGCATGACCCGCTCAAGATCGAATCGAGCCCAGAGCCGGAAACGAGGGGCACTACTAGCATAGAGGCAATAAACCCAGCACGTTCTGCAGGCTCTCTGAAGGAAGCCGGGCTATACTTTCAACGACCTGACAGTTCTGCGAGGAAGGTCAAATACTACGCAGTAGCTGGAGGAAAGGTACCTGGTATATATACGCATTGGCCGGATGCCGACTACCAAACCAAAAAAGTCAAGCCCTCCACTCACCAGCATTTCAAAACGGAGGAAGCAGCCTGGGCTTATCTAGAGGAGCACAGGGCCGTCGTTGAGGCGTCGTTCGATCGCTTGATCGGCCACTCTGAAGCGCCGGGCAGAGAGCAAGCCCCGTCCTACCCACCCCAGTTTAGGCTGTCTGCCAATATGGCGCAGCGTACACAGTCCTCGCCGCCTCTCCAATACACCCATTCTCCTCCAACTCCGCCTTCGGAGCGGTCGATCCCATCAGAGAGGGACCACCTGTCCCTGCACTCCCAAGACGCTTACCACCAGCCTGTTGCTTATCCAAGTGTACCACAGAGCACCATACAGGATGATGTCACTGCAGAACCAGAACTCATACTCAGTCCCGAACAGCAGCGCGTTGTGAACCTCATTCTGGGCGGCAACAACGTGTTCTATACGGGATCTGCCGGATGCGGGAAGTCTACAATCCTGAAGGCTTTTGTCAAAAAGCTCAAAGAGCAAGGCAAGCGAGTGAGAATCGTTGCGCCAACGAATTTGGCGGCGTTGAATGTCAACGGTCAGACGACGTGGAACTTCGCTGGATGGACCCCTGATAGCATGAAAAAGCCGCTGGACAAGTTGATGCAGGCTGCTCACGGGAATGAAGTGTACGAGAGGTTCATCAACACCGACGTGCTCGTCATCGACGAGATAAGCATGGTCGAGAATCTCCAATTTGAGCGCCTGAATGAAATCATGAAGGCGTCAATAGGGGATGCCAAGGGAGGTGGACCCTTCGGTGGCGTTCAGATTATTGTCACTGGAGACGTAAGTTTTCCATGACGCCCCTCCAACCCAGAGGCTAACCACCATAGTTTTGCCAATTGTCACCTGTGAAGCCGTTCAAATACTGTATCGGTTGTGGCTGGGAGCTCATTCCCGACAACAAGTTTAGCCCCAAACAGCACAAATGCGAGAATCGCTTCTGCAAAGAAGACGTATTCTATGATGTCGATAAGTGGGCTTTTCGTAGCAAAGCATGGCAGGTATGATAGACTATGAAACTTGCTGGGATGGTTCTAACGAAAGCAGGAATGCAACTTCAAGCATGTCAACCTGACGGAAATTCACCGACAACACGACAAGAAATTCATCAGTATTCTTCAAAGAATCCGAACAGGTAATCTCACCACCATTTCATATCGACGACTCCAAGGCATCACCACCAGGTGCGGTCATAATTCAAGATCGGTCTCCACACCAAGTCACAATGGCGAACTCTGGATAGTTTCGTACTCTTATAAGATTACATTGTTACAACCAAATTACCGTGAGGCAATCCTGGCTATTGTATCATGAGCGGGGCATACCTACTGTGCTGGGCTGTGGGTGACCGATCACGAAGCACTGTAACACCTGGTGTCGCCATCGATAAGCAACGACATTTGTAATTAATGTGCTGACATTCAACAGACGGCGTCATCCTAGACAATCATGCGAAAATCTTACTTAACCACGAGTCGAAAACCGAGGACGCCATCCAGCTTTTTGCGAGACGTGATGATGTTGACAGAGTCAACAGGCAGAACATTGAGAAGCTTCCATCAGAAGCTCGCATCTACAAGTGTACTGACCACTTCAATTTGAAAGACCACCACCGGAACGACAAAACGATAGAGAAGAATACCAGATTAGCTGATGACGACAGCGGTACCTTACATGCTCTCGTATGGAACTCTCCACAGACTCAAAATCTTATACTGACTTTACGCTACAGAAAGAGCACCGGTACGAAGTCAATGTGCTGCTCAAAGAAAGCATGCGAGTTGTTTTGCAAGCCAACTTGGATCCCGACGCCGGTCTCGTGAACGGTTCTCAGGGCGCTATCATCGGCTTCGAGCCCTATGACCGCAACAGATTGCCTCAAAAGTCAGAAAGTAGAAGCGACCCGGGCATGCCAGGCGTTCAGTCTCTCCGAGGCGCTCACGCCAATTACTTCGAGCAGCAGATCAAGTTCTACGCCAAGGAGAACAAAAACAAGCCGTGGCCGATTGTCAAGTTTGACAATGGACTCACGAGGACTATCTATGCGGATTGTACGGCTAATGAGTTTGGGACGGAAGAGCCGTATAGCCTGTTGAGTCGGACGCAGATCCCGCTGATGGCGGGTTATGCGATTACCGTGCATAAGTCGCAGGTATGCTTCGTCCATTTATATCTATGACTATCTACTGATTTTTGGATAGGGCATGACCTTGGACCGTGTCATTGTCGATCTTTCTCGGGCATTCGAGCCGAGTCAGATCTACGTCGCTCGTAAGTCTTCATTTGCTCTAAACAATGTCTGGCCCGGGATGCTAATACTCCAAATAGTCAGTAGAGCCCGCTCGCTCTATGGACTGAAGGTCATAGGCCTTCCGAAAAGACGCCTCGGCGGCGCCAATGCACAGGTGAAAGAGTTCTTCGAGATGTACCTCAGCAAGAAGCCCTCGACATCACAAATGTGACCGTCAAAGCCCTTCCTACAGTCTTCTGACCATCGCAAGGAGACGCTATGCTTGGATAATTTAGGCGTTTGGTTGGAAATAACAGCAATGTTGGATAGGTTACAAGGATTGTATATTGGTATCGAAGCAAACAGCTCTCATATTGCATCAAGTGAAGTATTAAAAGAGATGCAATTTTGATGACTTGGGGTATGCTACAGTTGAAGCCGCGAAACACTTACAAGCGAAGAGAAAGGTTATCGATCAAGCAGGAAACAAACTGCACACGCTGCGTATGGTCCGTCGCCTAACTATTCTGTCTTCCGGATCAGGCCGTCGCCTGGCTTGACTCGCTGGGCCCATTCGGTCCAGCTACCATCGTATAAGCGCCTCTGCTGGGTAGGAAAGCCGGCCTCTGTTAAGGCAGCATCAATGATGGCAGCCGTCACTCCGGTACCACAGCTATTTATAATTGGCTTGGAAGGATCCACGCCCTTGGCCTTGAAGATGGCCTGGAGCTCAGAGGCTGGAAGGAGAGTCTTTTCGTTCGGGTCGAGAAGGTCTGTAATCGGTACGGAGGTCGAATGTGGGATGTGTCCAGAGGATAATCCTGTTGAAAGTGTTAGACTTGTGAACTGGCTCAGCGTAGGTTGGTTAACATACCCTCTCTCGGCTCCGGATCCACACCCTTCCACCTCCCCAGACTCCTCGCGTCTAGTATCTGCATCTCCTCGGCACCCTCCTTGCCCAGCTCCCTTGCAATCTCCTTCACCTCCTCAAACGCCACGACCCTCCCCTGCTCAAGTTGCGGCACCGCATACTCGACCTTCTCTGCCTCCTTGGGCTCCCCACTCTCTGTCGGATACCCCTCCTCCACCCACATGCGAAAGTTGTTCAGCACATGCACCTTTGGATGTCCAAAGACCTGCAGCGTCCAACCCACCCTCGGCGCCGAGAAGATGCCCAGCTCCTTGGTGTCGTAGACGACCACGCTATCTTTCCGCCGTATGCCGAGATTTCTCATTGCGACGGCAAAGTCTTCAGCCGAGGGCAACATGTGCGGGAACGGCGAGTGCGGGTCCTTGACGGCATCGAGGTCGAAGAAGCGGGCGTGCGGGATGCGCTGGGCGAGGAAGGTCTCGTAGCCATTTCGGCCGTCATTGGGCAGGAACCAGGATGCGCAGAGGGGGACGATTCGCGGCTCCGTGGAGAGCCTGCTGGCGTTGCGCTTGAGCGCCGAGTCGAGCTGCGCGGGCGAGACGAGATACGAGTTGAGTGAGGACATTGCTCGTTTGCTGCCCGTTGCTGCTGGGAGACGGAGAGATGGAAGGGAAGAGAGCGGGCGCAAGGAGCAGCGGAATCGCGATACGAACATGATGGATGCTGGAGATAAGAGAGAATTCACGGCTTGTTAGTGAATCGGGAAGGATGGAGCGTAGATGTGTGCTGCGAGGGGCACCAGTAAGCTTCAAAAAGCGGGGGGCTGTATGATGCGGCTCCGATCTGCTTGCTCCAACGTATTCATCTTCCAATTGAAGTTGAACTGGTTCGTTGCTGCCAGCTTTGTTATCATGGTTGTTTGTGTCTAGAGCGATATCGCAGTGGTGTCAAGCCAGGCCTGTCTTTCGTCATCGCCTGTGGGGCCATGGCTTGAAGGCTAGCTCAGACCCTGGTAGGGCGGAACAGCGCCGCGCATCGCATGCTTGGCACTGTTGACCTGTTTTCCTTCACCTACGCGCCGACGTACAACCACGATTCATCCCGAAGACGAGAGACAACACGATGAAGGTCACGATCCGCGAATGGAACGCCGTCGCCGCCTGGCGCTGGGACATGCCTGACGACGATGTCTGTGGGATTTGCCGCAACCCGTACGATAGCACCTGTTCTAAGTGCAAGTTCCCGGGCGATGAGTGTCCGCTGCGTATGTTTTATAGTCTTGAGAACCAGGGGCTTGCTAATTATGCTAGTACTGGGCGAATGCAACCACTCCTTCCATATGGTACGTTGGGCTTCCAACTTCACGGTGCGCCCATAGCTGACGTCGGTATAGCACTGCATCTTCTCATGGCTGAAGCAAGAGAGCTCGCAAGAAAAGTGTCCCATGTGTCGACAGCGTGGGCATTCTCCCCCTCTGTACTTCGGCCTTGGCTAATCTCTACTTGTGCAGCCTTCAAGTCGAAGAGTCAAGACGCGCCGGCCGCCACCGAAACCCCAGGACAGACACAGGAACCGGGCACCAGTCCGATATAAGCTTCCCGATCCCGATACAAGCCTACTCATCGAACGCGTCCGCTGGCACCAGGAGTACATGGTGCGTCTTCACACACAGAGTTGGGGCTTGACCTTGGAAGCGGGAACTTAGGCCAAACTTGGAACCGTCACAACCGGCGTTTGGGTTTGGATGATACCCCATTGAATGCTTTACATACCCCGAACAATGAGCTCAGCTGCTTTGCGCATTCCTTCCTTCACTTTGCTTACCTGGTGTGGGTATGGTGTTGTGTCACGGACCACGTCCTTATCGATACATGCACCCCTACCTAGAGCTTCCGGAAGCTCCACTAGCCTAGCCTTCCATCAACTGTCTCAACATGTCTACAGATGCTACCATATCAACATCACCTCCAGTATCCGGCACAGCACACTCTCCGCGATCATCCCCTCCTCTAGAATACTCCCAAGACCCTGCGTACGACCAGCCTAGCGAGCAACAACAGCCGCCTGATGATGCGCCGGACGAGGATGACATACCCTACCTTGAGCCTAGCTCCGAGCAAACCCTCCTACCGCCCCCGAACTTCAGACCCTTCTTCACCTTGATAGAGGATGCAACATCGGGCGAGCACCACCACCCATACCTTCACTATGTCTTTGCCGACGACGATCCGGCTATCGTGACGGCCGCATCGATGCGGGGCCTGGGCCTAGACGACACAAACTACCTTCCACACGATGATATCGGTGGCGAAGAGAGGCAGAGGCGTCAGGGGAGCATAGAGGGAGACGAGCAAGACTCGCCAGTCGAGTCTCCGCTTCCGCCGCCTATTCCGGGTGTCAGGGAACACTACCTCATCATCGATGTAGGTGCCGACGGACGCACCATCGTAGACGCACAGTCGTTCTCTTCAGAGTGGCAAATAACGGATACTGGCGTACGGACCGCTCCTTCCTTCGACGAGGACTCGCCGGACCAAGGGTACATGCTACGGATAGAGGGCGTCGAGATCCCGAGGAAGAGCAAGGGTAAAGGTAAAGGCCAAGCTGGCCAGGACAAGTTGAGTGAGGCAAGAGAGCAACAGGGCGACCTATTCGGTGCCTTGGACGGGCTAGTGCATGGCATCGAGGGAGGCTTGGAGGTTGCTAGGAACATCTCGGGTCTGAGGTCAAAGGAGGGAGAGGCAGACACCGTGACAGACGTTCGAGCAGAGGAAGTGGGCAAGAATATGGGTGACGAGGCATGACACGGCATTTTGGGAGAGGTTTGCCTCTGATCTACCTTGGAAAGGATCACCCAATACCTTCTCAGCACACGTCTGCATCTGCTATACGCACTTGCTGCGAACGTGCTGGCTTCTTGCCTCATAGTCGCTCGTCGCACTTCACTGTAAGAGTTACAAGATTGATGCCCCTAGGGACACTTCATGTTTGCTGCCCTTTGGTTTTACCCATGCAGAGCCTACGTGCTGCTTCTTAATCGCTCGCTCCTTCCCCCTCCTCTTACTTACAACGAAAAGGTGAGCGACTTTCCGAGCACAGACTGCTACCTTGACATATACATAGCCATCAAACTTCTCTCTCCATGTTCACCTGCCGCCTCAGAGTTGCACGTCAAGCTTCCACTCCCACTCTCTCCCACTTTGTTCACGTCAAGCATACAAATATGGCTATCCTACACGTCTTCTTCGTCCTCGCCTCGGTGCTCCATCTCACTTTAGGGTATGAGCTCAAGGCGAAGTACAATGCAAGCAACTTCTTCGACAATAGCTCCTTCCAATTCTACACTGGCAACGATAGATTCACCGACGGTTTCGCTCTCTACGTCTCCAAAGAAGAAGCAACATCACTAGGGCTTGCCCAAATCAAGGACAACAAAGTATACGTAGGAGTTGATACAGCTAGTGTTGTTGACTCACCAACACCCGGACAAGGCAAAGGCCGCAAGAGCATTCGGCTTGAGGGCATCGACACCTTCGATGGTGGACTCATCATTTCGGACTTTGACCATCTACCCAGCAGTGCTTGTGGTCAATGGCCGGCTTTGTAAGTTTTCTCTTGCCGCATACACGCATCTACACGTACCATAGTTGGTAACTAATGCTTACAGTTGGCTGCTACACGACGATCATCACGACGAACACTGGTACTCCGAGATTGACCTCATTGAAGGCTTATCCCTTAACACCTGGAACGAGCTTAGCCTGTTCACTAGCATACAGCCATGCACCATGCGAGACAACGGCGGATCTGGAAAGACGCGCCCGGGGCTAGATTGTGTACGCCGCTCCAATGAGCGTGGATGTGGTGTCAACGCTCCTGATGGCACATTCGACAAGCCTGTCAATGACAACCGCGGCGGCATCTGGGCAACGCAAGTTGAAGCCGATGGTATCAAGACTTGGTTTTTTGCGAGGGGCCATGAGCCATTGGACATTGGTAGCGACAGTCCTGATCCGAGTAAATGGGGCACGCCGGTGATGAACTTTGTACCGGACCATTGCGACATGCAAACCGCTTTCAGGAAGATGAAAATCGTGAGTATATCCTGGCATGGGTTACGGAACAGCGTTTACTAACTTGAGGCAGGTCATCAACATTAGCTTCTGTGGTAGCCATGCAGGTGGCGAGGCATGGGACGGCTATACACACTGCGCAAAGCAGACAGGTGTCCATACCTGCGAGGAATACGTCGCAAAGAACCCCAACGCCTTTGCCGATGTCTACTTCTTGATCAACTCAGTCAAGATCTACGAGAAGATGGCCTACGAGGGCTCCATGATGATCAACACTGTGGATGGAGAAGCTCTAGCAAAGTCGACTCGTATCACTGTCCCTCGCTACACCAGCGATGTTACATCAAACCGGACAGTGGCCAGTTCCTACACTGGCAGACCAACATCAACGTGGGCGGGGGGTGCTACGTACTTCTCAGGTAATCCTACATCGACGAAGATCACACGTGTCCCTCACACTGGCAATTCGACGTCAACATGGGCTGGAGGCGCTACGTACTTCTCAGACGGTCCTACTTCCCTTAAGACAGTAGTCTCTCGCAAGAATGGCAATTCGACGTCAAAATGGGACGGTGGCGCTACATACTACTCGAAAGCCCATACATCGACAAATTTATCTACATCAACGTTGATTGTGGGCATCTAACAAATGGACGAACGTGCTTTGGTTAATACGCCGAGTTACAGGCGGCTATCTGGAACTCGGGGATGTACTGAAAGATGCACATATGCTAGCAGACTACAATACATGTAGCTACTCCAAGCCATCAAACCCCTCTCAATCAAACTCCATCATCTACAAGCCCCGTGCCATCCAACTCTCTGTTCGCCCTGACGCTCCCCTCCAACCCTGCCAGAATCGCTTGATCCCCCCCAGGAATCCGCATTTCAAACACCTCCCTCACAACCGTATACTCATAGTATCCACACCTTGCAATCGGCTCCGTCTTCAGGATATCAATCTTGCCATCTGTCAACACTCGCTCATCAATATGTATGCCAATAACCCTGCCAATGACCACATCCGCCGCGCCCATGGGTGGGTTACCGGGGAGGCGGAGCGTGGTGTAGTATTCGCACTCGAATTTGATCGGGCTAGCTTTTACCATCGGCACCATCATCATCTTTTCCAGATCCTTTTCCTTTTCCGCTTCCTCACTCAACGGCTTCGCAACCACAACCCCACAAAGCCGACTATCCTCCTTCTCCAGCCCTGCGCGCCCAAACTCATCAACCCCATACGCGACTTGTTCGGCCGTCGTATTCACAGCTTCGCGTAAAGGGTACGTAGCTAGGTTCCAGCAGAACTTGCCCGTGGCTTCGACGTTGCGGACCGTGTCTTTTTGGGTAGCGGAGGGGGTTTTGTTGGCTGAAAACATTACGTAGGGCGGGTCGAAGGTGAGGTTGTTGAATTGAGAGTAGGGGGCTAGGTTTGCGTGGCCCGAGGGGGAGAGCGTGGATATCCAGCCTATGGGGCGGGGGATTACGCAGGCCTGGGTGTGGGGTTAGATGGAAGGGGAGGGGGTGGTGTGTGATGGGTGGAGGGGGTTTGATCTTCTGAAGCGTAAACCTGGGTTGATGAAAAGAAGGAAATTGTAGGAATATTTGATGCTCAATCGTGCATAAGAAACAAAACCGTGACAGGAAAAAGGAGCACACATACCTTAAACGGATCATATGGCAGTCCATGGTCTCCTTTTACAGGCTCGTAGAACATGACGACTTGCTCAGCTTTGTCAGCCACAGTTGCTACTTTCTTACAAGTACCTACCGAAACTGGCGTTTGGACCTCGATGATTTCTGCCTAGTACTACGAATATATGGCTGCACCTTATGTACTCTCCTTCTCAAGAGGCCGACTTTCCCCCGATATCGACGGGGAGACTGCGGGGAACCACTCCCGCGGCAAATGAAGCGGGACCCCTGATGCTATGTACCCCACTACCGATAACGCGTCTTCACACGAACCCGTGACAAGAAAGCCAGAATAGCTTTGTAGCACTATTAGAATACATAATCACGGCGAAATTGCTGTGAGGCCACCCAGACTGTTACATCGAACCTGCATAGAAGACGTGTACCAAATAGTCCGGAAAGTTGTGAAGCTTACCATTTGCTTCAACTACCACAATCAATTCCAGAAACTTACCGGCGCGAGACGTCGGCCCACCATGTCATACACCATCCTAATCACAGGCGCAGCCTCTGGTCTCGGTCTCGCCTTTTTAAAACACTACGCCTCCCTCCCCTCACCACCAACCATTCTCGCTTTCGACAATCAACCCTTCCCAAGATCCAACCTGTCCGCGAATGAGAAGATCTCCCTCTACCAGGTAGATATAACATCCGAGGCGGATCTTGCGTATCATGCCGAGCAACACAGCCATGTACCTATAACCCTACTACTCCACTGCGCCGGTGTACGGGGCCTAGTTCAGAGCGTGGTAGAGAGAGAGAAAAAAGGCTCGAGGGCAGTAGCAGCTGCAGAAACGCTGCAAGCCATGGACCAGGCTACTATGCTGCGGACGTTTGAGATAAACACATGGGGCACATTCAACACCGTAAAAGCCTTTCTGCCAAACCTGAAACTCGCAGCCAGCACCAAAAGTCAAGCGCCAAAAGTCGTCATTCTCTCCTCTCGCATGGGCTCCATATCTGCAAACACCACGGGTGGTGGGTACGCATACCGTGCCAGCAAAGCCGCGCTCAACGCTGTGGTAAAGAGCTTCGTGGTCGATGTACCGGAGGTGAACTTCTTGATGTTGCATCCGGGGCGCGTGGAGACGGGACTTGTGGAGTGGAAAGAGGAAGGCGCGATTAGTGTGGAGGAGAGCTTAGCTGATTGCTTAAAGGTTATGGAGGAGATGGAGAAGGAGGACAGCGGGAGGTTGGTCGATCGGTTTGGAGTAGATATACCATGGTGAGGGTGGGAGGAGAGGCTGCATCACTTCAATGCCTTGGAGATTGCTCTTTTGGAAACTGGAATATCGCTGCAGATATCCAGGCTCTGTGATCGGCAGGTGCGTTTGAGTTGCCGGGTCGTGTGAGTGGTGCAGAGAGGCTGTTCTTCAGTAGCTGTGCAGTTTGCTGAACAATAGCTATGCGGGTTTCGATTACCAAGTAATATACTATTTATGCTAGCATCCTGATGCAATTATTAAGTTGACTCATTCCATTGTTACAACATTACCGGCCCCCGTCTAGTAGACGTAGCGGAAGTTGGGGTTCTCTTTATCAGTCAAATCATCAAAACCATGTGTTGTGTTGATATTCTTGCCAAACTCGCGATCCTTCTTCTTGTTCCTCATGATCAAATTGAACCGCAAGTAGGCAATGACAAAGAGCAGTGCGGAGTAGCAGCCGAGATGGATAGCGAGCGACTTGAGGTAGCGTGGGTCGCCGTCGAAAAAGACCTTGGGCCCAGTCGCGTTGCCAGCGCACCATGCGACGAAGTTCAAGGTGATGCACACGGTCTTTTTCGTTTGGCCGCCAATATTACGGGTGAGCATGGACATTCCGAGACCTTGCGCAGCCCAGAAGGTGAATATGATCCAGTAGCTGATGAGAAGACCGGCTCGCGTGGCGCTGTTTTTGTTTACGACCGTCATGATGACTATTGTGCCAACAAAGGCCCTAGCAAGAATTCAGTACAGACTCGTTACTATGGCTGCATCAAACTTACGGGAGCATAAAAAGAGCCATAGTGAGTATATTTTGCTTCGTCTTCTTGACCATCCATGATGAGCCCAAAAGTGTGGTAATGATCACAACGCCCAGAACCATGGCGAGCAACTGGGTCTGAAGGGTGGAGAATCCAAGACCTTTGATGATGATGTTGTAGAATGCACCAAGACCAGATGTAGGAAGCGTTGTGAAGAACTGGATGCCCATGTAGCAGTAGGTCTGGGGGTCAAGAAGAGCTTCTTTGAACTGGTAGGCGCGAAACGTTTTGTTTTGGAGACCGGTCTGGTTAGAGCGGACACGCTCAACCATCAGCTTCTTGTCTTCCTCGGACCAGCACTTGGCGCGCATAGGGCTGTCAGGGAGACTGAAGATGACCCAGATGCCCCAGCAGAAGGAGATCAGACCGTAGGTGATGAAGATCGCCTGCCACGACCTGATTGGGGCAGTTCCAGGGTTTTCGATGTAGCTAGGGTGTCTGATCGTGGCGAAACCATAGGCTAACAGACCACCCACAATTTGTTGCATGCCGTCTGGAAGCAGGGGGTTAGTTATCATTTCCGGCATTTATGGAAATGTTCACTTACTCATCATGTACCAGTAGGTAACGATCTGGGCCTGCTCCTCTCGCTTGTACCAAATGGAGGTCATGACTAGGAAAGCTGGCTGGCAGACAGCCTCGAAGATACCGAGCAGGGTTCGGACACTGACGAGAGCAGGGAAGCTGAAGCAGAGAGCGTGGCAGCAAAGTACCGTACTCCATGCTAGAATGTTGAACCCGAGATATTTAGCGACAGGCACACGTTGAATAATGTAGTTTGTTGGATATTCGACGAGGAGTACAGCGAGGTAGATACAGGTAGTGAGCCATCCAAACTGTTAAGATTTAGCAAGCTGCAGTGTTTCACTTGAACACTGCTACTCACCATTTGATTACTTTTCAGCACTGGAATATCGTCACGGATACCCATGATCGAAGTCACAGACATGGTGCCCTTGTCCAAAGATTGCAGGAAATATGTGACGACCATTACGGGAAGCACACGTTTGTCAATCATCCTCTTCAACCGCTTGTTCTCCTCTTCTGAGATAACGACAGCGGTAGGATCCGCATACTGGGCAACTTCCTGGTCGATACGGTCGTAGTTGACATGATCGACCTTCTCGTCTTCAGCGGAGAGTACCCGCTCAACTTGGCTGATGTCCTTCTTGTCGTCGTGTGAGGGACGGACAACCTCGGGTGCGGTGTGTGCAACATCGGCGCTGGTCCTGGTTGCAGCCATCTTAAAGACTCCCGGGCGGTTGGGGATGGGAAGAAAGTAAATTCGAGAAATGAATACCTTAGGACTCACAGTGAGCTCCAGAAAGTGGAGAACTTGACCAGGTATTTCTACGAGGTTTAGATTGTCCGTCCGAGCACCCCATACCCCGTTCAGTCTACCCCATGTCGACAGGCTACTCCGCATTCCTGGGATAAGAGCCTGCCTCAACGTCTCGCCTGCATCGACCATTCATGATCATTGAAACTTTCCCGTTCCAGCTTAACGTAGGATTGCAACAAGCGCGAGCGACGCCGCGGGCGCCAATGCTACATCTCAAATCGCTAGCTGTCAGCGTTAGCCATCCCCGCAGTCATGCCGCCCACACAAACTGTGGAGTGCCTTACAATGCGGAGTCTCGGTTGCGCAGGATCAAGCAATGTGGAGGTGCCACCGTCTTGGCTCATGAACCCCGTGTGATGAACATCGGCGCAATGCATCCCGAACCGCTCCTCTAATGGGCTGGTGAATGCATGCCATGAAATAAGCTCGTGCAAATCACCGGCGAAGCTCTCGTTGTAGAAAATAAGGCGTCTGGTGGAATAATTCTTCCGGTTCCAAGTTAGTGGCGGTGGGCTTTCCTAGATCGAGCCTGAGTCGTCAGGCGGTCGCGTTTCCTTCCATGGTTCTTCCGGGCCCTCTAGCTTCCAGGCAATCGTTCTTCCATCGCGTCGGCCAAGCGGTCCACGAGTGTCGGTGCATTGCATTGCGAAGGCGGCAGAAATCCCTCTTTAGGGTGCTACCGTTGTACGTCGAAAGATTTGTGCTGAGGGAAGAGTCGCGACTCCCAAGAACACACCTTTTGGAACGACTTCACGTGGCGCTCAGCATTCAATCGGTGTAGAAATGAGCGATTCGGTGCAACACTGGACGACTGGCGAAGAAATACATCTGAGATTCAATATGTGCATTCGGAGAACCCTTGGCTTCCCCATTTTTTTGCTCCCCGCTCCAGACTGTCAAGATCCACAGATGCGGGTGACCGTCGGGATCTAGGTATCTAATACCCACCTCCTAAGTTATGCGTGTGATAATATCAGCTCTTTATTTCTCTCTCATCTTCTTTCGCCTCAAACTCATCGTGTTTGCGTACTTGAAGTTGGTGACAACACCGTTAATTCGACCAGCACCACACCTACGCGACAGAGCCCACGAGACGCGTCCAAGATGTCGACCCTTACAATCCACGGCCTCACCAAAGGCCAAATAGACGAAAAGATACTCCTACTAACACACAACCTAATCAACATTCACGACACAACCGGTGAATTTCTACTAAAACTCGACGACGGACGCGTAATCGACACCAAAGGCTGGAACGGCTGGGAATGGACCCACGGTATCGGTCTCTACGGCCTCTGGCACTACTACACCCTCACCGGCAGCACCGCCACCCTCGACATCATGAAAGGCTGGTTCGACAAGCAGCTTAGCAAAGGCACCACCAAGAACATCAACACCATGTCCCCCTTCCTCACGCTTGCATACCTGTACGAAGAGACGGGAAATAAGACATTCATCCCCTGGCTAGAAACCTGGGCGGAATGGCTAATGCATGGTCTTCCCCGCACCAAATTCGGGGGATTCCAACACGAGACGTACAACTCATTTAACAAAGACGAACTCTGGGACGACACGCTCATGATGAGCGCACTGCCCCTCGCGAAGATCGGTCTTGCTTTAAACAGACCAGAATACGTGGAAGAAGCGAAGCGCCAGTTCATCCTGCACTGCCAGTACCTCTGCGACACGACCACGGGGCTGTTCTACCACGGCTGGAAATGGGAAGACAAAGGTGGTTTGGAAGTCGGGCATAACTTTGCCAAAGCGCGCTGGGCACGAGGGAATTCATGGCTTACGATTGCGATCCCGGATTTCATCGAGCTGCTTGATCTCAAGGAAACAGATCCCCTCCGCCAGTTTCTCACTGGCATCCTCGAGGCGCAATGTCAAGCGTTGCTTAAACTACAGGGTGAGAACGGCATGTGGCGTACGCTGCTTGATGTGCCCGTCTCGGAAGGCAGCTACGAAGAAGCATCGGCTACAGCTGGTTTCGCATACGGCATGCTGAAGGCGTGTCGGAAGCGGTATATCAGTGGGGATGTGTACCTGGAGTCTGCGGTTAAGGCGATTAAAGCGGTGATGGGCAAGATTAATGCAGAGGGCGAGTTGTTGGAGGTTAGCTTTGGGACGGGTATGGGACATGACCTGCAGCATTACAAGGATATTGCGTTGACAAGTATGCCGTATGGGCAGGCTATGGCTATCATGGCGCTGGGAGAGTTTATGAGGACGTTCATCTAGATGGGGACTGAGCTAAGAATTGACAAGATGCATTAAAATCAGCGTTCCACTCGTCAGGTTCTAGTAATCGAATATGTCGTTCATGTCTCTGCTCGTGTTCGCCTTCGCACACACAGCGCCTGTATTGGGCGTTATGGTCGTATCTCCAGCGATAACAGCAGGCCCAGGAACCACATAATTGCTCACCGCAGCGTGGATGTTGATCAAGATGCCCGGATCTGAA
This sequence comes from Clathrospora elynae, assembly GCA_010015635.1. Classification (NCBI taxonomy): domain Eukaryota; kingdom Fungi; phylum Ascomycota; class Dothideomycetes; order Pleosporales; family Diademaceae; genus Clathrospora; species Clathrospora elynae. The sequence goes on from ML976012.1 coordinate 322,345, forward strand.
GTCTTGTAAGCTCCTGGGAATTTGACGGTAGCTGGGGCGTTGCTCCCTCCGCCGGTAACCCTGTTTGGGTAGAAGATGTACAGCAAGACATGTAGAATTGCGCTCCACCTGACGATCCAGCCGTATGTAAAGCTAAAAGCTTCCTTCGGAAGCAATGACTTCTGCACGCAGCAGGTAGTCTCCAGCAAGCAAGTCGGCTGGGATGTGTACGTCGACCTTGCCACAGCAGCTGTTTATGTCCTTGACGCCCCAGTAGTCGTTGTTGTCAGCCACGGTGCTCCTTGGTACCCTTTGATGCCCCATGGCCTTCTGGGTTCTGTGCCCGAGGTATGTATGTATCCGAGTTATGTATATACCCGAGCCTGTTTGCTACCTATGGGATGGTACCCTATATGTGTGTACATACTACAAACGACCGTGCCGCATGTAGCAAACATAATGTAAGCGAACATGCCGCATGTAGCAAGCATACCCAAGGCAGCGAACATGCTAGAAGGCCATAGAGTATCGTGGCTGACACTATCATCCACCTTACTCATGTACACCATGACTGGCCCATAATGCGAGCCACCAATCGCCTCGCTCTTGCAGCTTCTGTCTCCGTTCTGTTGATGCATTTCGACTGTTACAGTCCCTCCGGCTTCGACAGCACACTTCCCTGCTACGCCCTTTGACCCACCGACGTTGCATCGCACATCGTTCGAAGTAACGCTTGTCACGTGAGAGTTGGACACATAATTGGTGCCCGGAAGACGCACACAAGTAGAGCCTCTATCGACGCCGTAGACCCAAAGCTGCTGGAAGATGGCATGGGGGTGAACGAGAGGGAGAAGAGTGGTGAGTATGAATGACTTCATCCTGGTTTAGATAGAAGCGTCTTGAACGCAATGTTAGATATCGTTACTGTGAGAGATGAGCGTCGATGAGGCTTGGCTTATATATGCAGCCGGAAATGACGATCAGAGGGTACGGTACGCCAGGTGACGATGGTGCAGTGAGCAAGTTTCGACGTTCAATATATGAGAATTCGGAGCATGATCGAAGCATGCAACCAAAGCTTACCCCGGATTTCAAAATACATAATATGGTGACTAGCAGCAATCAGAGAAATCGTGCATATTGTGCAAATAAGCGTTTGGTATGGTGTTCCCGATGCAGAAGCCTCCTGGTCGCGCGGTGCTTCCTACGATATTGACGTCAATATATGCGTTATGAACGGCAACCGTGTCAGCGGTGGAGTCCGCGTTGCTGGACCACGGCCGGCATACTAGAAGAGCGCCAACCTCTTGAACGGTGAGCGCAAAGTGTGATGAAGTCACTAGGCGTAGGTATGGACTATCACTGCATCGCCATCGGAACCAAAAGTCTTAACCAACCCTGTTGGTCACGTAGAGGAGCGATACAGGCATAATATATGTTCTCTGCCAAGTCCTCTTTCGAGCAAATGCCAATGTTGTCCCAGTAAGGCCTCTACACACTCTTGTGTACGATCCTCTGCCTTAAGCGTGCCTCGAAAGGCGACTCTGTTCATGCTTGCTCCTCGCCCAATGTGTCCTGATATCCGGCGGTTTGCCTCCGGTGCAGGAAGCGCAGCGATTGGTACGAAGGATGGCAGAAGGCTCTAGACAGCTGTCAATAATTAGCAATGGATGAGGCTGCTCGGCTGGAGGGGGAAGAGCGCAGCAGAGCTGTCTCGAGGCTGATGTTCTCCCTCCATGAACGCAGGTTGCGATGGACAAGCCAGAAGCATTGCCACCCGCAACACGCAACTATGCACTTCAGGCAAGCATGACCGGACAAGCAGAAGTTGCGATTGTCACTTGCAGCACACGCCGCCCTCGTCCGCCGTTGCTGGGGAAGGCGTTTGAGCGGTGAGGCTGCATCTGGAGGGCACCCCCGCTCTGATTGGTCAGACGGCGACCTTCTCTGCGTTTCTGCCGCTCTGTCTAGAAGATTCTCGAGCTCCACCAAAGACTATATCAGTGCCAAACCCGACTCTCCCACTGTTTTCTCTCCATTGAATTGCTCTCCCATTTCCACACCACAGACAATAATTGTCTCCCAGTTTGCTCTCACCCACACGCCATCGAAGAGCCCAGCAGCCGCCTTACCCCGCCTAATTGTATGTTTCCCCTCCACACCGACACTGCAGCCTGCTCCCCCACCGCCGCGTCTATTGCGAGCTTGCGCTAACTCTTCTTCCCCACAGCTTCGCAACCCACGCACACCCGCCACTATGTCCGCGGAAACCTTCGAGTTCCAGGCTGAGATCTCTCAGCTGCTCGGCCTCATCATCAACACCGTCTACTCGAACAAGGAGATCTTCCTGCGAGAAATCATCTCCAACGCCTCCGATGCCCTCGACAAGATCCGCTATGAGGCCCTCTCAGACCCCAGCAAGCTCGATAGCGGCAAGGACCTCCGCATCGACATCATCCCCAACAAGGAGGCCAAGACCCTCACCCTCCAAGATAGCGGTATCGGTATGACCAAGGCCGACCTCATCAACAACCTGGGCACCATCGCCCGCTCGGGTACCAAGCAGTTCATGGAGGCGCTGTCGGCCGGTGCCGATATCTCCATGATTGGTCAGTTCGGTGTTGGTTTCTACTCCGCCTACCTCGTCGCCGACCGCGTCACCGTCATCTCCAAGCACAACGACGACGAGCAGTACATCTGGGAGTCCAGCGCCGGTGGCACCTTCAAGATCACTGAGGACACTGAGGGCGAGCAGATCGGCCGCGGTACCAAGATCATCCTGCACCTCAAGGACGAGCAGATGGACTACCTCAACGAGTCCAAGATCAAGGAGGTTGTCAAGAAGCACTCCGAGTTCATCTCGTACCCCATCTACCTCCACGTCCTGAAGGAGACTGAGACCGAGGTCGAGGACGAGGATGCTGCCGAGGAGACCACCGAGGGCGACGAGAAGAAGCCCAAGGTCGAGGAGGTCGACGATGAGGAAGAGGAGAAGAAGGAGAAGAAGACCAAGAAGGTCAAGGAGTCCAAGATAGAGGAGGAAGAGCTCAACAAGACCAAGCCCATCTGGACCCGCAACCCCCAGGACATCACCACCGAGGAGTACGCCTCGTTCTACAAGTCGCTCTCCAACGACTGGGAGGACCACCTTGGCGTCAAGCACTTTTCCGTTGAAGGTCAGCTCGAGTTCCGCGCTATCCTTTTCGTCCCCAAGCGTGCGCCCTTCGACCTGTTTGAGACCAAGAAGACCAAGAACAACATCAAGCTCTACGTCCGCCGTGTCTTCATCACCGACGATGCCACTGACCTCATCCCCGAGTGGCTCAGCTTCGTCAAGGGTGTTGTCGACTCTGAGGACCTTCCTCTTAACCTGTCTCGTGAGACCCTTCAACAGAACAAGATCATGAAGGTCATTCGCAAGAACATCGTCAAGAAGACTCTCGAGCTCTTCAACGAGATCGCCGAGGACCGCGAGCAGTTCGACAAGTTCTACGCTGCCTTCGGCAAGAACATCAAGCTTGGTATCCACGAGGACTCGCAGAACCGCGCGTCTCTTGCCAAGCTCCTCCGCTTCAACTCGACCAAGTCTGGTGAGGAGCTGACCTCCCTTACCGACTACGTCACCCGCATGCCCGAGCACCAGAAGCAGATGTACTACATCACCGGCGAGTCGCTCAAGGCTGTTCAGAAGTCACCTTTCCTTGACACTCTCAAGGACAAGGGTTTCGAGGTTCTCTTCCTCGTTGACCCCATTGACGAGTACGCCATGACTCAACTCAAGGAGTTCGACGGCAAGAAGCTCGTTGACATCACCAAGGACTTTGAGCTTGAGGAGACTGAGGAGGAGAAGAAAGAGCGTGAGGCTGAGGAGAAGGAGTACGAAGGTCTTGCCAAGAGCCTTAAGAATGTTCTGGGCGACAAGGTTGAGAAGGTTGTCGTCTCCCACAAGCTCGTTGGCTCTCCTTGCGCCATCCGTACCGGCCAGTTCGGTTGGTCAGCCAACATGGAGCGTATCATGAAGGCCCAGGCTCTCCGTGACACCTCCATGAGCTCGTACATGTCTTCCAAGAAGACTTTCGAGATCTCGCCCAAGTCTTCCATCATTAAGGAGCTGAAGCGCAAGGTTGAGGCTGATGGTGAGGACGACCGCACCGTCAAGTCCATCACCCTGCTTCTCTTCGAGACCTCGCTTCTCGTCTCCGGCTTCACCATCGAGGAGCCTGTTCAGTACGCCGAGCGCATCCACAAGCTTGTCTCTCTCGGCCTGAATGTCGACGAGGACGTCGAGACCGAGCAGGAGGCTAAGGCTGATGCATCAGAGGAGGCTCCTGCGGTGGCTGGCGAGAGCGCCATGGAGGAGGTTGACTAAGCGTATCGCCCATCTTGTCTGGTTTCGAAAAGTTTGGTCGGCGCTTTGATATCCCCCTTTCATGTGTCATGGCTTTCTTTCCCTTTCTACACCTCACTTGCATGACGGACGGAGCTTATATGCAGCGGCGGCGTCTATGTGTTTCACGCTTCACGAGTAAATGGATATCCCGAAATGTACTCTAGGTAGATTTACCTCTGGGTGGCTCTGAGCTTCTCAGAAGCCGATTCATGAATGATGCAAAGTTCAAAAAAATCTTGTGCCCGTGTGTTTGGTAGTTCGTGATGTTCGCATTTCTGTCATGTTAACGATCCAGGGCTATCTCCTGGTACTCGCAACCGTCCACCGCGACCCTTGCTGCTCCGTCCACCTGAGATGGATGTTTTCTCCACGCACCTTCCTGCAGCGAATGTTGCCGCGGTCGATCCAACAACGTCAGGGTCCGGGTAGGCTTAACTATCCAGTCAACGGAGATCGTCCCGACTCCGAAAAACAGGATCTCCGCAGCTAAGATGCTTGTCTCCGTCACAACAGGGATCAAGACGACGGATGACGTATGAGGAAGCGTGTTAATGATGTCTAGAACGCGACTCCCAAGCTCAAGATTCAAAGCCTGAACCTTGATAAACCCTCTCTTGTTCATCTCCAACATCCACACTTCGCGTTTGAAAGCACTCTGAAGACTACAATCATATACCCAACATGTCAGTGGTCGACCAGCTGAAGCAGCAGAATGCCGCACTCCAATGTAAGGCAGTGCATAGTGCAGGAGAATTGCGAACTAACACTCTCCAGCGAGTGTAGGAAACATTTCCAAGGTCGCCCAATCATCCGCGAAGAAGCCAGCCACTACCACACCGGCAAAGACAGCAACATCGGCTACGAAGACGGCTACTGATGCCGCACCAGTAAGGAAAGTTCCGAAGAAGCTGAACGCGGCGGGCACATCTGCTTCGACTCCAGTAAAGACTGTATCGACTCCAGCGAAGACTGTATCGACTCCAGCGAAGACTGTATCGACTCCAGCGAAGACAACATCTACCGCTTCTGCAAGCAAGCCTGCGTCGACTACAACGCCTGTGAAGAAGACTCCAGTTACTACAGGAAAGACAGCGATCAGTGATGCCTCAAAGCCCGCACGCACACGCACACCGCTCGGTACCCAGAAGACACTCCCTGCCAGGAAGGCTCCCACCAGTACACCAGCAATGAACACTGCAAACGCCGCAAAAAAGACAGCTGGTGCCACACCGGTCAAGAGCACAGCTTCCACTGTCAAGGCGAAAGCCACACCGGTCAAGAAGACGCCCACCAAAGTGAATCTAGACGGTACAGCCCCTACCAAATTGAACCTAGACGGTACCTACCCCACACCCCTATCCGTAATACAAGCTCATCCTGCACCAGGCCAGAACCCTCCCGCACTCGCAGCGAAGAAGCAACCGGGCGTCGTTGGAAAGGGTATCAACACTGCGACAAGTGGCTTGAATAGGGGTGTCGGTGTTACAACGGGCGGAGTGAATACAGTTGCGGACTCTGCGACCACGGGCGTGAACTCCACTGTCAATGGTGTTACTGGCATAGCAGGAAAGGGGCTCAACAAATTACCTGGTGGTGTAGGCAAGCCGGTCAAACATGTCACGGATAATCTGGGCAAGACGGCGACTGGAGCTGTAGATAACGCATACTACACTGTCGGGTCGGCGACGAAGGGTGTACAGGGCACTGTGAGCAAGACCACCGGTGCTATTGGTAAAGGCGATGTTAGGGGAACCGTGGCGGGAGCCACCAGTGGTGTCGGTACGTTCTTCCTTCTTTGCCCTTTCCCTTTCTTCTGCGTTCCGCGAATGTCGATTGCTAACATAATCGCAGGCAACACGGTCACCGGAGTCGGCAAAGGCGCCGGAAAGACCGTAGGCGACGCCGTGGGCGGAATAGGAAACACAGTCGGCGGCCCGCTCGGCGGCGTAGTCGGCAACGTGGGCAAAGGCGCGAACAACGCCGTCTCTGGTATCACTGGTGGAGTCGGCGAGGGTGTTGGTAAGCTCGGCAAAGGCGATGTCATTGGCGGCGTTGGAAGCACGCTGGGTGGTGTAGGAAAGGGCGTTGGTGGACTTCTTGGAGGCATCACTGGATATGGCCAGGAGGAGAAATGAAGCCGGGCGATCGAGAAGATCGAGAGATGGTTGTTAGATCTTGATCTTGACGATGAAGTTGAGAGTATTGAAATGGGTGTGGAAACGGATGCCGAGGCTGATAATTTGGATGTTGAGCGTCCGGATTTAGGTGAACAGGAAAACCCAGGAGAACAGGAGATGGCGATGGGATAATTCGAGTTGAGATATTCAGGTAGCGTGTATGCATTGGTTTGTATATTAGTTAAAAAACATGTCGCTCCGTCCCACCCAACATGTCGGATGACATCAGGTTGTCCAACGCATCTCTTCTCTCATCGCTTCTTTCTTTCTCGTCTCCTCAACCTCAACACTGCATCTCTCCAGCATTGACCAAGCTGCGAACCGATCCACATATGCTGCGCCTCTTCTGCATCGTCGACAAAGTGGCCAGGAAAAGGCCCGTTCTCCCCACTCCTCGTATCCTAGCACCCCGCTCAATCATCTTGCGAACATGTCCCTGGGCCGGAGTGCATGGAGCATGGTTCATGAGCCCATGGGCCATCCGGGAAGTCCGGCCACCCCACCAAAAATGCACCCTTGACTTGTATTCACAATAACTCAACCACAACACTTTCAAATGGATCAATGTGAGCTGAATATTCAAGCTGCCCTTTCTGACCTTTATCATGGAGTTTTTAAAAGCTAACAGGCAGCTGCAAAGGCCT
>ML976012.1:331144-374392 GCA_010015635.1 Clathrospora elynae
AAGAGCTACAGCCCTTACAGCTGAAAATGCTTGCCTAAGGCATCAATTAGAACAGGCTCAACCTATAAAACATTGGAGGAAGGTTCAAATTGACTCAAATTTGAGATTTGCTATAGCTGAACAGATTAAGGCTGTAATAAACAAGGCTGCAGAAGAGGCTGCAAAGAAGGCTGCAAAGAAGGCTACAACTCCCCAATAAAAGCGTACAAGTAAGGTTGTAACTTGAGCTGTAACTTCAAACATGTATTCAGTTCCAAATTTGACAGTTGTTGTTGAGTTATTGCAAGAACAAGCCAGGGGCGCATTTTTGGTCGGGTGGCCGAACTCCCCGGGTGGCCGAACTCAAGCTTACTCGGGTTTCAAGATACGAGGGCTTTAAAGATCATTTGATGTTCTTCGGCCCGAACGAGCCAGAAAATACCTGCGAAGCTTATCGGTACAGGGCAGAATGCTTAACCCCACGTGCCAACCTTCCATCTCTGCTCCTCGACCACGATGAAATTAGCATCGTCGAGGAGACAGCCTGACCCGTACGCTGTATATCAGGCTTCTTCAACATGTCCGAACCAATCGAGCTGAGTACACGAGCAACGTGACAGGCAGTGGCTAGCCAATATTTCGGCACCATTCTCATCAGCGCAACAACGGCGCCATCGACGTATCATATACTCTCTGAAAGACTCGGCGCCACATGATTGGTTAAAGCAACGTGGATCATTTCGGCTACATCGAATAGGGAATGCTGTGTAAAGAGTGATTGCTGCATCCCGAGTTGTTTTAACCTCTTTGGGAGATTAGCACAGCCTCCTGCACGTCCTCAGCTTGCACAAGAGGGCCCTCACCCTCACCGGTCCAGCGAATTACAAAAGCCTTCAACTACCCTCTGTACACGTGGGTCCCAACATCGTTCCACAATCCGCACAATTGGAGGGATTGACACAACCGGTGCGTTGGTAAATGGAGCTCAGTACGAGGCAGACGCGCTAATGAAGGCCTAGACTCCTACCGCATTATCTTACATTCACTGCATAGGGCCTAACCACTATATCGCGACATCTACCCCTCGATAAAGCGAACTCCTGCTTTTTGATCGAAAGTGGAAATCACAATAATAAGAACCGACACGAATCTTTTGAAAAAAGACGGAATGTTCTGCAAAACCTCGGTTCTTGTCCTTTCACTAATGGGTCTCGCGACTATACTCGCTGCTCCGATGCAATATCGTCTTGAGGATATACAATGTCGCTGCATTTCTTTCTCCACCAGCGCCAAACCTACACTTTGCACATATCTCGAGTCACATGGCCTCGACTGGCAGACGGCGTACACCCTCGCCACGGAAAATGGGCTCAGGATCCAGTTCGCCAGCCAAACCACAATCTCCAAGTTTCTCTCAATTTCCAAGCCGTTACCCAGCAGCGTCCTCCGGAGCCTCGGCCAAGGAGAAGCGTTGCCGTTGACCTCGACAGAATTGATGCAGAGTCAGAACAAGATGGTCTGCGGACTGGGCGATGAAGTCAAGTACATGAGCAGCCGGGAGACGAGCTTGGAGCCAGAACTGCACTGCGTTGGTATCTTTATCGCGTCTTTCATGATATTGCTCGTCTTTTACGTTGTGGGAGAGTACGTCTGGACGAGGTGAGATATCTCGAGCCTCACTCAGGAAAACACTGACTGATCGGCTTGCAGATACATGACAGAAGGAAGCATCAAGCTCGAAGGAGATGAAAAGACCTTGACTGCCGAGTTTGTGGCATCTATAACGACTCGATTGGACCCCCTAGTCTGCACTGCACCAGCCGACTACTCCTGAACGCAGATATACCACCGTCGTATTCTACATCCTCACTCCAGTGAGCTCTGGAGATGGCTCACCCACGACATTGCATTGCACCTGTTGCTGGTATGAAGGCGCGAGTCGCTCCCGCCACCACTGCGATCAGAGCAGTACCAACATCAAATGTACTTCTATCAGCTTATCATCTGAACTCCTCGCGGCCTACGAAACAATGATACGCTGGCTAGCATCTCGTCAGTGCGCATTTCCCACCGCACCACTCTCACCACTGTGCATAGCAGCCTCTAAATGGAAGTGTTCGCAGTTTTGCCTTCACCGGCACGTACCTGTGGGAAATGACGTTGAATTTTACCCGCTGCCCTGGGCCGGGTGCACCACAGGCTGCTGTAGCTTCGCTAGGTTAGATGTGTCTGGTGAAGGCAGTGGTGTCCTCCAAGGTTGATAGCAACCTCATGGGAAGGGGAGAATGGATATCTGAAGTACCCCTACCGAGACCATCGTTGTAATATCCTCTTACTCTACCAAGTACTAGTTCAAACCAAATAGAAGCCTCAGTTAGCGTCTCCCATTTATCTAACATCCTCGTAGCTCTCCTCACTTGCCCAATGTCTCGTGTGAAAGCAAGCGTGGGATTTGAGTACCGTATTCAGGCCTAAGCCCCAAGCCCGTGAGCTTTATTACTTTATGTACACAGCCAGCATAGTCTTCTGTCTCGTATATACACACCATCCAGTGTTCACCCTGATATCTGACCCGAGATCTTGTATGCAAAAAACGCTAAAGGGTATAAATGCTCAGATGCAACGCGGATACTACCACCAAAAAAAATGTCGTCTACATCCCTCTCGGCTCTCTATATGCCCTTCGTTGTATGAGTGGCCTCGGGAACCGGGGGGAAGGGAGGCCTATACGTTTACAGATACGAATGTGGTCGATCTCCGTGGACACCGAAGCTAATCATGAAGCGGATTTGGGCCATTCGAGTTGTACCTTTGGTTCGTACAGCCTACACACAGTCAGTTCAAAGTTCCAACCCTCCACACAGCCCGTTAGGGCGGACTTACATAAACGTCTCGTACCGAACCCCCCGCTTCCGCCCCCTCTTATCCCTCTCTCCTGTCCCAACCCCACTGAACAGCACCGGTTCCCATGCCATGACGTCCCTCCACCTCTTGATCAGCCGTCTCCAATAGCATGCCTCCGCCGCCTGTGTGAGATACCTCTCCCTAAACACCTGCACAGAGTTATCGGCGATACGCTTGACTTTCTCGGGGTGGTCGAGCAGGTCTTCCATCGCGGATGAGAGGTCTGAGAAGTCGCGCTCGACTTCGACAAAGTTCTGGTTGGTGCCGTTGGAGCGAAAGAGGTAGTGGTAGTGCTGTATCCATTGGAGTTTGTGGGAGACGATAACGGAGCGGCAGAGCTGGCGGTATTTGAGGGAGCCGGAGTAGGAGCGTCCTGTGTGTGGTTTGTTAGCTTCCTGTTATCCCTGAGATGCTTCAGGGGTTGTAGATGGAGGTTGCCATACCCTCTGCGTGTGCAATGAACATGAAATTGCACTGATCTACTGGCCCCAGATATTGCTCCTTGAAATCCTTGTCTGTCCACTTGAGCTGCCCGACATCGCTCCACGGCTTGCCCTTCGCCGCGTCTAGCAGCGCCCTCCGCAGCTTCGGCGCAAAAGTGATCTTGCCCCTCCAGACCAGTTTCTCGATCTTCTGGCTCCATGGCTCAACGGCTTCGCGTTCTATGGCCTCGTTTGCAACTTCGTCTATCGTGCCCAAGGCCGGCATGTCCCAGCTCCAGAAGCCAAAGTCGGGTATCAGCCAGATGTTGTGATCTTGCACACGGCGTGCGAGCGACCACACCGGCTTCGTCGGCTGCGCGGGGAGATCTTCGACGGAGAAGACAAATTCGATGTTGGGGATATCGGCGGCTGAAGGCGCAGCGAGGACGGCACGGTACAGGGCGCTAAGCGAGGCGACGGCTTTTTGGCGGTTGACATTGTCGACGAGGTAAGTTTCGATGATGTAAATCTATACCCTCGAAATTAGCACGCGCGCAACATGACACACACCCCGCGGGATCACGACAGGGTACTCACCTCTCGGTCGTATATCATAGCCCGCACCATGCCTTTTGTGAGACCGAAGCTCGCGAGATCCTCCTTCGTCACCTTGCCCCAGCGCGTCCGCAACTTGGCCGCGCGCTCAATTTCCTCGTACTGCCCTGGAAACGCACTCTCGCACTGTGCCTCGTCCAGCCCGTAGTTGTTCCTGTCGCGTGAATATTTGAACGTCCAGGCCTCGAGCTCCTCCTTCTGCGTCGCATTCCCCACGAGGATCGCCTGGTTCGCTGCGCAGTCCAAACACGTATCGCAGGAGAACGAGGTGCTGAATTCGCACAAGCAGCGCCCCGCGGGCAAGTATTCCTTGACCAGTGGCGGCAATGACGGGTTCTCCGAGCGGGTGCCGTACAGCATGGAGCAGACGAGCAGGAACAGCAGGGCGCATGTCGAGATGAAGAAGAAGGAAAGGATCTCGACTCCGGTGGGACAGCGGCGCCGGTACACGGTCTTGTCCTTGCGCTCCTCCGCCACCCACATCTTCTTCATCAACATCGGGGGTAGCGCAAGCCGTGGGGCCAGAAACCGAGGCAGGATGCGACTGGACGGGACACACGCGGTCGAATTCGGGCGCGTGTATCTATATTACTAACGTCAATCGGAGAGAGGGCAGTGGCGACATCGATAGGAAGAGCGGTCGGTAAATGCGAATGTGCGGACGAGGTAGAGCCAATACTCGGGGTGGGCCTGGAGAGGCGATGGGACAAGCAACAGGAGGAACGATAATTGCTTGTTTACAATGGGCAGCGCATGTTTATATTAGTGAAACTAAAGCCCCATTGTTGGAGACTTGCGGTGAGGCGTAGCGGAGAACAGTGGGTAGGAAATAATCAGGAGCTGTCTTCATATTGACAGGGGTCCGTCTTCGCCATCTTGGAACATCTACGGGCGGCGCCATCACATACGAGCGAACATAATAAGGGGTTAGGCATTACATCTTTAACATGTAATGGTAGCGCTTAGGGGGGCACGCTGCTTTTTAGAGCGTTTAGCTGTGCTGTAATCCTAGTCGTGTTCACTCGTAGGTGATGGCTTGCAGCGTTTCCTCGTTGGTTGCTGGGTCAAATTGGTGAGCATTGTGCATGCTGGAGACACAAATTACATAGCACGTCCTGTCTTGTGCAACTGCATGTTCGATCTGAGTTCTGACAGTCCTCCCTCGTGGCCTACCTGTAACATTGTGACTTGTCAAACACGCGCGGCCTCTGTAGGTCCCAAACTTGATGCAGTAAGGTGCAATACTCAGAACCAAGGTCTTACATTCCCATTGATGTCACCGTACCCTCATTTCCCGTGTGGAAAAAAGTTTGACCGCATCATAACTACACGTGCATTCGGATTTGTTTCGCTTGGGAAATCGACTGTTGTGGTTAGATGACTTTCAAGCATGTGCGAACATCCCCATGTCTCACCAGGTTTCCATGAGCAACAATTGTCGAGCCTGGAAACCTCTCGAGCATATTGCAGTCGTATTATTAGCAATAGGGGTAGTACGGAGAATGTTGGGTCGTGTTCGTCAATCCGTAATAGAATACGATATTTGTCATGTTCAGATTGATCAACTAACTCCCATGGGCACTCAACCTACTCAATCGGAAGGGAGGCCACCAATGCAAAATAACCAGATCCAAACCATGCAATCATACAAATGAGAAGGAAAAAAAAGCACTATCATGTAAAGGATGTTGCTGAGATAATTTGGTAGCCGGTTGGCCAGGCTATGTACATGAGAAGCCTCCGAAGAAGCATAAAGAAGAAAAGGTATGTAGCAAAAGATATCATGTTCAAAGAAGTGAATGTTTGGGTGCCTTACCAGGCTTAACCCAATGTCAATGTGAGACCAGCGACCAACAAGTCCTACTGGGGAGCAGGTAAATGTAAAAGTGCCGACTCTTGTCAGCGGCGCTGGTCAACACATGCATGCTGTCGCCTATACCGACAGCACATGCATATCCTTCTGATCCGCAGCGCTCGGGATCTGGAAAGGCGCAAAGGCAGTCGTCTTGCCCTTGTGTGCGTGGGCGGCCAAACCCATCTCGCGCATGCGCTCAGCACCTCGTCCAGGTGCGGGACGCTTCTCCTTGGCACCTTTGCGATGCTGCTTCCGGTACAACTTCTCTTTGCGTCGTTGCTTCTTCTTCTCAAGTCCGACTTGAATGTCAATGGCGCGGCGAACAGGAGGCTCATTGGGATCGACATCGTCATCTTCGAGATCGAAAGGGTCCCTCATGGTGATGGGAGTTCGAGGTACGGAGGCAGACACCGTAGGTGCAGGTCGCTCGCCTACGTCGCCCAAGTGTATCGACACGTCGCTACGCTGTCGTGCAACCAAGAGTTGGACAGAGCCACGACGAGTCTGCGGAGGCGACCGAAGACGCGTGGAAGGCGGAGGAGAACGGAGACGCCTTGGCGAGTTCCCAAGCAGTTTGCGGGGAGGCGGAGAGCGATGCATGGTACGCTTTGGTGGCGGTGATCGCAACCGCCTGGGTGACGGCAGAGGAGAACGCTTCTTCTGCACATTGATGCGGCGACCCCGCAGATCGCCTTCAAGAGGATCCATGTGGCCATGCACCATAAACTGATCAGTTTCTGAGGCCAGATTTTCTACTTCAGAAACCTCATCCTCCTCGTCATCGAGAAGTTCAGGGTCTGAGGTCGGAAACGTGGGATCGATGTCTTGTGGAGTAGGCTTATGCATAGCTGCACGTCGGCGTTTCAAGGTCGACATGTATGCAGCTTCCGCACCTTTGTCCTCATCTAAAGTACCGCACACGAAATCAGTTGAATCGGGAAGCTCAGGGCTTGGCACCCGGATGTTCACCGGTCTCGACTTTCTACGCTTGGATGGCTGGTCGGAAATCTTGAGACCCTCACGGCTTTCCAGGGATCCGATTGACGATTCAGAAACGGTGCGATGAGGTTTCAGTCGCAATTGTTCGAGACGTTCAACAGACGTGGCTGCAGTCGATAATCCAGGTGCCCACCAATCGTAATTAGAACCGGCGTCGCTGTCATCGTCCGAGACAGCAAACCCTTCTTCATCATCCGTCTGAAAGCCCTCATCGGTGACGTCGCTGTACGCATCGCTACCATCTTGGTCATCATCCAGCAGCTCGTCATCGTCGTCATCCATCTCTGCAGCATCGTCATCGTCCTCTTCCTCCTCTTCGTCGATTGCCTCCTCCTCTGCGACCTCCTCACCGAGCTTGCGCAGATTGTTCTCGATCTTGAGAGTGTCTTGAACAGTCAGTCGATTTCGGTGGCAAGTGACCTCTTGGGTCCACTCCTCGACCTCCTCTTCTGAACTGGCGAACTCGTGGAAGCGATAGGCCTCGCAACGGGCAAGCTCGGGGTTATTGCTCAAACGGCGAGTTCGATCAACGACGCACACTTTCCGAATGCTGACGGGAGAGTTGCGAATAGTCGAGTCTGAGTCGCGATGCGCTTTGGATAATGGCTTCGGAGATGCCGGAATTCGGCGTGGCGGTGGTGGAGGGCTTGCCATGCGGCGAGGTTTGATAGTGGCAGCCTTAGAGGGGGCATCCGTGGATGTCTTGGAAGGGCACGCAAACTTGATGGTGCAAACACGCTTCGGGGGTCCTTCAGATATAGGAGCAGGTGCTGGCTTCGCAGGTGCTTGTGCCGGCCTTTTATCCTCTTGTTGACCGCATGCGAACATGATGCATCTTTTCCGTCCTAGAACTGCCTCGACCTTCTGCTCGTTGTTCGGAGGTATAAACTTGCGCATCGGGCTTATGATCTCATCGTCGTGCGAAATGATCGAGACAGGTAGCTCAAAGGACTTCTTATTAAACGCAGGCAACATGCTGTGGAATGCAGCTGAAGGAAGCGGCGGGCTCGGAGTGCAGGGTCGTGTGCCTGGGCTTGTCAAGTCTCCGTCGCTTGTCAACTCGGCTGTACCGCTATTGTTGCTCCACGTCGAGACGCACGACATGCCGCGAACGGGGCTCTGGTCGGACTCTTCCTCGATGGGCGAGCTTGCGTTCGAGGTCGACCTCAAGGCCGTAGTAAGAAGCGATTCTTTCCGATCGAAAACAGGTTTCGACTTCATGAAGGATGTCGTTGAGTGCGGGAGTTGCAATGGCGCAGGGCGCAAAGCGCGAGGTTCAGGAGGCTCGTCAACGTCGGCCACCGCCTCCTCCTCTGCGGTCATAGCTGGCGACGATGTGTTCGAGATGTTCTGTAGCTTCCCAACCTGCAACACGCTCTGTCTACCAAGATGGTCTTGCTCGTTCGCCATGTCGGTCCGTGGGGGGTGGGTCTATTCAAAGATAAGTGTGAGGTCCAGGTGCAAAACTGCAGGTCAAGCGCAGTCAGAATGGAACGGTAAAAAATCGTGGGTGATAGAGGCGATTAAGAGGGTTGACTGGTCGTAGTATAGAGATTAACGACGTGTCTGGTCTCTCAGCGCGGCACGGGGTCGAATTGCGTGATAGCAACTCCAGGTAGGCCAAAGGAGAGTCTTATCGACTGTTTGAATTCGTAGCTGGGAAATGCGGGTTTGGTGTAGGGATGAAATGTACCGATGGTAATTGGTGAGGGCGGAACCCCGAGGGAGGCAATGTTATAATATAGACAGCAACATGATGGAATGTGGGATGGACCTTTGATGGAACTCAGGGCAAGCTTGATTGCGTGTCAGAAGTGACAAGCATTGGGCAGTCGCGAAAGGGGAGGGTACCTGCTGTTGAAGGCGATCTAAGGGCCTCCGCAACCTGTGGCGACGGGCCGCAGGCTGTGAACGGAGCCGATGGCGGGTGTCGCTGGTGCTTCCTTGGCGGTTGTATAGATCGACGGCGGAGTCCTTTTGTCAGACGGCGTCTGCTGCTGCGACGGTAGTGGCACTGCTGGGCAAGTCGGACGAGGAGGGAGGAGGAGGGAAGAAATGGATTTGGTGTGCAGTTGGCGTCTCGGCAGCGAAGTTGGTTTGCAAACCAGAAACAGTGGGGAAACCGGCAATTTACCTATTCGACCCCACGGAATGCGGCCAATACAACGCTTGGCTTTTGTAATTTGCAAATATCGAACATGCAGCTGCTTTGCAAGTGTTGCCTATGAAAGAAAGCCCTCAGCGGCGGTCAGGTTTGCCAACCTGAGTGTGACACCTACGTACTCTGATTGGCACGCTGACACTTTCATTGTCACGTTCTCCCAATCCTCTGTCAGCATTGAAGTAGGAAATTTAAAACGGTCGGAGTACAACGAGGACCCTGATCGACACAAAGGGTGTCATCTCAGCGCCTGTTTCCCTTCAAGCGCTGCATGCCGCCGACGGAAAGATGCTGCCACGCTAGCGACGCCCGTGCGCACATGTACCTTCTTTCAACCATCCGTCCGAGTCCTTCACCTCATGCATCTCACTGCAATCGACACGAGCACATGCATGCAGTGTTTTGCAGTTTGCACCTTTGCGCCCCTTTGCCCGTGGACCCGCAAGTGCTGCAGCCTCTCAGCTCTCATTCTCTATCGAAATCTCAAATCTCTCATTCCGTTATGCGTCTCAACGCGCCGTCATCTCCTCTAGCCAGCTGTACACCGCTTCTCACCGCTTTATCTTATATTCTCCTGATGCTGCAAGTGGTCGTGCCTTGCATCGGACTTTGTCGTCTGACTGCCCAGGTGCACATGAGGTGGCGTTATTCCTTCCTTCAGCGGGAGACCGGTTTCAATCAACGTGCCCTCCCCACCAACCTGCGCGGTGCTTCCTGTGCCTCGCCGCTACGTCGCCTGCAGCACCGAGCATTACGATCATTCGGGAGCTTCGTTCTGACAGCGGCTATCCCTGTCATTTTCATTTCGACAGCAAGCGCCCCAGCCGGCTTCGAACAAGCTTGTTCCAGTCGCCAGCATCATGGATGCGGGGAAGCTGTCTGCCATCATGTGCCCTCAAGACTATCTGAAGGCTTGTCTGGGCCTTACGTTTCCACGTCGCGCAATATTCTAGTGTACTGACTTGCACCGACAGCAATGGAGCCAATGCTATGAGTATCGAGAGTATCTATTAGAGGGGCACTGAATGCAATCACTGGACCCCTCCAAGTCGCAAAATTAGCACGAGCAACCCGGGCAAATAGGCGGCTTGCTACTTACAACTT
The DNA here is from genome assembly GCA_010015635.1 of Clathrospora elynae. NCBI lineage: Eukaryota > Fungi > Ascomycota > Dothideomycetes > Pleosporales > Diademaceae > Clathrospora > Clathrospora elynae. Next base: position 341,184 of record ML976012.1, read on the forward strand.
GACTAACGGTAATGATCTTTGCCATGTGTCGCTCTGGAGGCCGGCGTCCGAGCTTTCGCTCGCGTGTCATCTCGTACGATCGGATGAGAAACAGTTTTGTCTACAAAATTGTTTGCAAACGTATCTTTTCAAGTTTTGGGTCCGAATCTCTTTCAAGTTTGAAACCCTGCATCACATCACTTGGCCTATGCGCTTGGAGTTCAGTATATTCACTAACTCGTCTACTAAAAAACACAGCGGAATCATCTGTCGCATCATCCATAGAGCGAACTCAGTGCAGCACAGCGACTTGTCAATGAGTGTACATTTACGGTTGAGCGTTGTCGGAATCCAACCGAAGACTGGCTGATTATCGACTCACCAAAGTCTCCAGCTCATCCTTGGTTCGCAGTCACTCATGAATCTCACTTCTTTACCTCAGCACACCCTCTCCATACATCACAGTGCAGCCCCCTTCCTGTTGTACAGCCAATTCTTCCACCCCTTCCACGAATCGCCCCAATATGCACCCCCGTTTCGCTGACCATCACACAATAACGGCCCTCCCACCAAGCCAAGCCGCCTAAGCAATACACAACCTTTCTGGACAACAGCTTCGGCCAAACAAACACCAAGCCTTTGGGTATCGCCGCAGATCCTCTGCGCATACTGCCGTGCCCAAGAGCTGCACGTTGGACTTGATTGAGAGGCTCTCGGATCCGAGACTCACTATGTTGTAGGACAACGGAGAAGCACTCCATAGCATGCTGCACACGTATTTTTCTTGCCAGTGGCGGAGACATCTGCTTGGCAACACACCGCTGTAGGACCCTCGATGCATGCGTAAGTCGCCGCGTAGTGAGATTGCACGCCTGTACGAAGATCTGCCAGGCCTGTGAGGAGTGCCGTATCCTTGGCGTGGAGTACCAGTATGACGGCCAAGACGACGGAGAATGATCAGTCTTACTGCCAAGATGTTCATGGCCGGTGGGTGAGTCGCACGAAGCGTCGTGTGTGTATGCTAATATAGTGCTGGTTGCACTGAAACTGTTCAACAGGGGTTGTTGTGTTTCTGTCGGCGGACTTCGCTCTGTAGTGTGTTGTTCAACAAGAGCTGCTTCTGAGATAGCTGCGTGAATAAAGTAACAAACTGTTTCCGGAAAGTAACAAACTGTTTCCGGAAAGTGTATGTAAGTTGATATTGCTGTAACTCCAAAAACTCCAGCTCCCTGAAGTCTTCTTTTAGTGTCCAAATCTTTCGCTATGCCCCAAAACGCCAAATATATGAAGTCCTACTGTACATTTCCACTACCGTGCTCATTGTGTCAGACCACCAAAGTGACTGGGTATGCGCAATGGCCTCATCTCCTGCATTCTTTTCGCCATCTGCCTAGGCTCCACTTCCAGCTCCTTCTTCCAGTTATCCTTGACAAAATCTAGCGTCCGCGCAAACACAAGCTCTCTCTCGCTCCTCTCGTGCTGAGGTACAAATGTATCAGGGAACTGCGTCCAGCCATGTCTGCAATTTGGCGCGTGCCAGACTTCGAGCCCCCCATTTTGTGTACTGGGAACATTGGAAGAGCGTGCAACGCCACCTTGGTGACCATCCCAATCCCCGTTACGTCCATCGCCGAAACGTACGGGACCGTTCCAGTCGGAATGGTTCATTTTGTCGACCCAAACATCGCTCTGCACCGCTAGGGTATCTTTCTCAGGTAGGACGAGGAGTATAGCGGCATTTTTCTGGACATACTGTGGGTCAGTCAGACCGGGGCTGGCTCGTGGATGTGCGCGTAGCTTTTTTGGCAGGTACGTCGGACCCATGATCGAGAACAGACCTGGCATCCTTGGCTTCTGCGCTTTGTGATCGTCCGGGTTCAGTGCGTTGGGCATTGGTTTCATAGGGCGCTCGTGTGGTAATAATCGCGCGTCTAGTGACGGGTAGAAGAGGAGAAGAGGTAGCATTCGGGGCTGCGCTTGCGGGGGAGGCAACAGAGACGGCCATGGCTGATTTATGTCGTCGAGGATCGTAGCTGTGCGATTTTTGAGTGGTGAGATAGAATCCGCACGCGAGGGGCCCTGTTTGACGGGGCCGGTTGGCCCAATTGTGGGAGACATTGCGAGCTCCGGACAGGGCGGTACCGAGATAGCCATGTTCAGTGCAATGTTTCCGCCAGCTGAGAACCCCGAAATTGCGAGGCGAGTGGGATCGAGGGTCATAGTTGTGATGTGCGCAATGTGCGGAGCTACATGTTCCTTCTTCTTCGCCAGCGTATTAGACCGGATCATAGAGTAGTACCGCTGAATCTCCGTCCTCAGCACATTCGCCGCTTCCGAGACGCCGCTCGTATCCAGAATGGCTGACAGTACATCCTCTGCGTCGTGTATCGCCGCGGGAAACTGGTGGAACGGCCCAATGCGATAGGAGACACTGATGACCACGGCCCCCAGCTCGCGCGACATCATTGACGCATATGGGGCCTGCTCTAGCGGAGAGCCCATTATGAAGCCTCCGCCGTGAAAGTCCAGCACGACTGGCACATGCCATTCTCCCATCTTTTTGCGCTCCGCCTCGCCATTGCCCTCTAGATCGACCGGGTTCGGAGGAACGAAAACGTATACGTGGATGATGGTCCCTTTACGACTCGGCAGGGATATCAGGAACGGGTGTGGCCCCTTAGGCGACGTGATGTGTAGGATCGAGAGAGGGACGAATCGCGGAATCTGGACGAGCGCGGTGCGCCATTGTATCCGGAAAGGAAGGCGGAAGAAGTAGGCGATCGAGTGGCAATAGCTGCTCATCGTGTTTAGTACACAGAGTGACGTCTCTCGCTGTTCATGGCGTGCAGGGCTTCGCGTGCGATGCTTCAAGAATGGGTTCTGAGCGCCATTTGAGCTAAGGAGATAAGCGGAATGCCGTTAAATTGGTGTGACGTCAACGCCTAGGATCCACGACAGCGGCGTCTTTAGGCGGGATGTTTCAAGAAATGAGGTTGGACTTGCGCCTGGATCCTGGATCCATGGCGTTCGCTAGAGCATGGGGAGCGATCTTTTACCGGGGTACCGCCTATTATAGCATACGACGGAATTTCAGAGACTGGAAAAGCCTCAAAGAGAGAGGTTACGAGGTATGATAACTACTATGTAGGCCTGAGGTATTCCGCTGGTCGTTTCTCACAAGGTCCCCTGCATGGAGCGAGGCCTTTCTATCCAAGCACGGAGTCACATCACAATCATGAAGAAAGTGTTTACGTCCAGATCAACCCTGAAATTTTGCATGTACATACTGACCATGATCATCATCCCTGAGAGGTTGGTGGTAGTGCTCCCCATGCAAACAGGGGACCAAACCACCGTCAATGAAATGTCGTCATCCCGTAATGTCGTGAACTGTCCACCGAAGCACTGCCTGAAGCCGCCAAGGCGCAGGCGAGGAAGACTGCTCAAAGGCAGACTACAATGCACCTTTGATCTGGAGCAAGGAGACGATGGCAGAGGTAGTCGGCTTACCACGCAGCGACCTTGTTGTCGGCGGCATCAGCAGAGAAGCCACCGCCGCCGAAACCGCCATCATCGCCGCCGAAGCCTCCAGCATCAGCTGAGAAGCCACCAGCGTCGCCACCGAAGCCAGTATCACCACCAGCGTCACCGCCAGTACCACCGCCGAAGCCAGCGTCAGGGTTGAACTCACCGGTGTCGCCACCAAAGCCGCCACCAAGGCCACCACCAAGGCCATCGTCGGACTCATCGTCGGTACCGTCGTGCCAGTCGATGGCAGTCGGGTCGTCAGGCATATACTGCTGGAGGAATTCGGGAACCGCCTGGTTGGACTCGAGGAGAATCTTGCACAGGTCCGGACCGAGATCCTCGTTGCGGTCATTGAAGAAAGAGGTGGCCTTGCCCTCGTTGCCAATACGCGCGGTACGGCCAATGCGGTGGATGTACTCGGTGATGCCGTCGTGCTGAGTGGAAGGCAGGTCGTAGTTGACGACATGCTTGACGTTGGCGACATCTAGACCGCGAGCAGTGACGCCGGTAGCCACCAGGATAGGGCATCGACCAGTGCGGAAGGCGCGCCTAGTCAATTGTTAGTAATATTTAAGGCAGGACGACATCAAGAAATTTACAGAGCATCCTCACGCTCACGCTGGGTACGATCAGAGTGGATCGAAGTCACAGGCAGACCCTTGTTGTACAGGAAGTCGTCCACCATGTCGGCCTTAACCTTCGAGTTGGTGAAGACTAAGGTGCGCTGCGGTCCATCGGAGAAGATGAGATCGAACAGTGCTTGGTTCTTCGCGCTCTCGTCAACGAAGATGATGTCCTGCTTGATGTTCTGGTGCGTGCTACCAACACGACCGACCTTGACGCGGACATAGTCGGTGTCCATGTATTCTTTAGCAAGCCTACGAGCAGACTTGGGGAAGGTGGCGGAGAACATAAGGTAGGTGTGGTCGGCATCGGAGTTCATGTCTGCAAAAGGTTAGTCGACGTCGACAATGGGGAACCAACGAAGCATACCAGCACCCCCGAACAACTTCTCCATAACCTCTTCCCAGCCAGAAGAGAGCAGCTCATCAGCCTCATCGATGACGGTGAACCTGCATTCCCGTCAGTAACCATGTCATTACAGAAGCATCAGGACTGGACTTACTTGAGGCGTCGGAACGAAAGCAGATTTATGTTCTGCATGAAGTCCATCAGGCGACCAGGGGTAGCGATGAGGATGTCGCAGCCCATCTCGAGCTGCTCACGCTGGTTCTTCGTAGGAGCGCCACCATACACAACGCAAGGACGCAGCATGGTACGGTAGCACAGGCGACGAGCCTCGTCGAAGATTTGGCAGGCCAACTCACGCGTGGGACAGACAACCAAGACCAGCGGCTCGGCGCGGACGCGGTCAGTCAGAGCGTTGTAGCGGTTCGGGTTGGGGCGCGGGGCAGCCAGCTGGCGGGCCTTGCCCATAAGCTTGGACAAGATAGGAATAAGAAAAGCAGCCGTCTTGCCGGAGCCTGGAGAGTGTGAGTGGGATATGTGACGGTGAGAGAGCCACTAAACATACCAGTCTGAGCAATGGCGACAACGTCGTTGCCAGTCAGAACGGCGGGGATGCAGTACGACTGGATGGGGGTCGGGGCGTTGTATTGGCATAGCTTGACGTTGTCGAGCATAATGGGATGCAGACCAGCATCCTCAAACTGTAGATTTGTTGGCAGAAGTAAACAAAGATAGGCAGGGGGGGAAGGTGACTTACGTTACGGACGGGCTGGATCTTGTTGGGGCCCTCGACGTTGACCTCAAACGAGAGCGCCTTGATGTGACCGCCAGCGCGAAGAACGTGCTCACCCTCGAAGAGCATCTTCTCCAACTCAGGGTTGGGCTCACCAACGTCGCCGAACTCGTCATCCCACTCGTAGACAGCTGCATCAGAAAGCCAGACTGCGGTCTCGCGGGTCTCATCTTCAGTGGGCGTGCCACCGACGACAGTCTCGTAGTTGAAGGGGATGGGGTTGGTCCATCCGGCCTCCTTCACGAGAGCAAGATCGCGCGCCTGCTGTTCCTTGCGGGCAGCGGCGGCATCGACAGAGGGCTCGAGTGCACCTGCGTCAGACATGGTGCAAGAGCGTAAAGATTGCTTGCACTTGTGGTGGTTGAGCGCGGTGGTTGAGGAGGGCGAGTTGAGTGGGGTGAGAGCGAAGGTGTGGTTTATCAAGCTGAAATGGCAGGAGCTGTGCGCGGTAGCGTCTCTTGGCTGCAATTGTCGTGGAGACCAATGACCCTGGCGGCGACGAGAGTGATTGGCGAGGGGCCAGAAGGTCCTGCGGCCCTGATGAGAAAAGCCAAAGTGAGTGCGGATATATGAAGCAGCTCGTGTAAGTGGCGGCGACGTGCAGTATGCTGGAGGCTTTGCAGCAGATGAAGGGAAGGTGCAGATTGGATAGCGGAGAGAGACTGCAGCGATGACCTTGATGTTGGGTAAGTGCGACTGGAAGTTGTAGTGGGAAGGATCATCCAGAAAGGGTAACCGCGCTTTTTTTAGGACAAGATGGTAACCAGCAGCCAGTAGGAGGGGGTAAGAGAGGTGACCAAGCAGCGTCTTGACTCCAGTGAGGGTGATGGAGAGCAACGATGAAGTGATGCGTGACTTCAGCAGTCTTGACAGTGACATCCTGACAAAACGGCGGCCCCTTCGCATAGCAGTATATTACCGCGTGTCATAGCCAACATGAGAACCTTGGAAAGGAAGTTCCAACAAGAAGCATATGCTAGGTACAAAGTCAAGCCTTCTTTTGTGAAATCGTACATGCTTCGACGTAGCATTGACAGCGAATGAGATGGACTACATCTTGACGAAACCTTTGGGACAACTGGAGGAATGACAAACCGTATAGAAAACTACTAGAATCTTGAGGGACTAATAACCTTAAAAGTACTGAGATGTCTCAGAATGTAGCAGCATCTTGCAGCCTCTGGAGTTCAATCCAGAGTTTCGAGCCAGCTAGGTAGGCAGCACTCACTACCAGCCTTGAATACACCATGTGTGTCGCCCATGTTTCGTGGTCTTCTCATCAGCTCTTCGCGCCGTGAACTAGTTTGGCCGATTGCATGTGGTTCGATGAGAGGACGGACACTGTCGTTGAGCATGCTCGGGTGCCGAGAACTGTGTGGAGAGGGCTAATGACACATTCTTCCGCAGCTTCCCGTGGACGTCTCGAACACCACACAGACCCCCGCGGGACGACGGCAGCGACGACGGCGACGACATCTATACGCACAATCGAGGAGCTCCACGATTAATTATACAACATATCTAAGCCGATGGGCACCCTTCCAGCGGCTTCAGATTCGACAGCGCGACCGCGACCGCGACCGCACCGACCACCGATCACCGAACCACACGCACCGAGGGCACCGGGCTATGGGGGACACACAAGGGTTTGAGGTTCATAGAGAGGATACGAGGCCTCAATATACAGCCGCGGGCTTATAAGCGCCCACCATGTCTGCCGTGAGGCCCGTCTGCTACACCAACAACCACGGCCACGAAGATGGGCGGAACTCCTACAGCCAGCGCGCATGGTGTACACCTCCTACAGTATCGCTGGTTCGCGTGAACCATGGCATATAGCCGCCACCGAAGCTACAACAATATAGGCGAGGGGTCGAAGAAGAATTGCAGACTGCCGGGCAAGTCCCGCTCTTCTTGGGTAAATTTTACTCGGCAACGAGGAAGTCGCCATCTGTCCGCTCATGACATTCGCTATTATAGCGAGGACAGGCCGACGCCTGTGAGTGTCAACAAGCTTTGAAGCTTGGAATGGTACGCTGTAGTCTCGCCGACACCACCACACGTTCGCTCTTGAATAGCGCTCTATGGGAAGAACGAGAGGCTGGGTCTCCGCATCGCGAACGAGACAAGACAGGGCTCTAGCACGCATCGCTTTATGCGGAAGGCTTCATGATGCTGTCAAGATCTCCCTGGTTGGCGATAAGCCCTATGCCTCTGACCACACAAGGGTGTTGACATGTTCGTATGTGTTGTCTCCAAGCGGCATCTTGGGACATTTCCAAGCGTCCCTTGAACGTGATATTGGATATTTCAATGTATACTTGAAAGAGTACACAATGCTTGAAAGGATTTGGTTTCGACCTCAACATCTATCCTGGTAATTTCATATTTGCAGGAACGTCAGCTTCTGTTCTTTCATTACAATGCCAGGAGGATGTCAGCATTTCTACCATAGCATGGCTCTGGCCTTCGTGGGCGTGAAGCATATCATGCTTATCTCATTCCTCGACTCTGCGCCTTGTCGCCGTAGACCCAAATCCACCACCTCAAAATGTTGCGGATGCGGATGGGATGGATTTGCGCATCCCCAAAGGACTACCCCGTTTTTGAGCGGCTTGCGATGTTCGCTCACCGCGGGCAGCTCGCGACGGTAACCCTGGTGGGCTCGAAACCGACGAATTCGAGGCCCACGAAGGGGTTTGTCTTGGTGGCGATCGGGTGAAAGCCCGTAGGCGCAGAAGAGGAGGAAGTCGCCACCCGATTCCATATGAGCGAGGGTCAGTGTTCACGATGTGATCGGCAGCCTACGGCGGAGAGTCGTCCAATGTCAAAGTGTCTACATGGACGTGTTAGCCTATTCGGGTATACTGCGCACGGTTTCAAGATTGAGCAAGTGGCATTGTGGTGGTGAATGGTCTGCTGCGATGCTCGATTTCCGGCGCGATCAGTGACCCACCTACGCAGCTAGACTGGCCTCGAGTCTTTTTGCATTCCCGATTATCATTGGGAAGCTCCCCGAGAACCATTCCTGCATCATCCGGGCGACGGAGCAATGCGCAGATCAGGGGCGGGGTACACAATGACAGCGCTTGGGATCTCGAGATGCAAGCCCGATCCGCCGCAACAGCGTGGTCAAGAGGCCTCCGGTTGTCCATTGCCTTGAATGCGAAGTTACAGTCTTCAAGAGCCTTCCGTTTGTATTACGTGGCTGCGGAGTGACGCGCGTGCTGAAGATGGGGTACGCGAAAACATCGTCCGGATTCGAGCTGTAGGTCAGGTCCGGCGCGATGATATGTCCGGAGTCTGCACATTCGAATCCTGACAGGGCGAGACGGAGTGACGTGCGTGCTGGGGACGCTGGGCAACAACACTATCGAAGAAGCCTGCCGAATCCGCACATGGCCAGGCGGCCCTCAGATATTGCCCGCCCTGCATGACGAAGCTTAAAGCAACTGGAGACTTACAGGCTGTTTGGTTTTGCTGGCGGCCAAAGTCTTGTGTACGCTGCGGTGTGGTGCGGCGAGGTGGTTGAGGTGGTTCAGGTATGGTGCGAGGGTTTGTGTTTGGGAGCTTGAGGCTGCGATCAGAAATTACCAGGCCACGCCCACGCAGTTCGCACGTGCTCTCACGCCGACCATCCTCGCCCCACTGTGTTTGGAAAGCAGAGCACAGCCCGTCTCTCATCATCTCTCGAATACTCGGAATCTACTCGAACGAAAACCCATATTAGCAAGACCGACGCAGTTTCTTCAGGCTTAGACACGGCCCTGCCGGGGCAGGAGGGCTTCCTACGAGCGGTTACAGGCAAGCTATACGCAGGAGGTAATCTTACATTAACAGATGCTGTACTCTGATTGACAGACAGAACATGGCTCGCATACCAGGGCAAACTCCCGAGATCAATCATTTGAGCACACATGCACTAGCCGTTCAAAGATTGCTCCTTCTCGAGCAAGGATTCGAAGAGATAGCTCAGGATCGCCGCCTTTCTACATCTGCCCGTTCAAACGGGTCTCATCGGGAGAGCGAAGAAGAGCAAGTGGATCTACGAAGCCGCAGGCTGACCTTGAAGTAATCAGCGAGAGCGATCTCTACGAAAGGCCAACGCGTATCTGTGGTCCAGGCGTGGTACGGCGGCGTACACCACGAGACGTTACAAGACACGTAAGTGGAAATAAGCAACAGCGCCTACATAAACTTGCGGACATCCTCATCAGTTACACTGCTGCTTTCCTAGCTTTCTGAGCCGTTCCCGATGAGTTCTTGTCTGACGACTGTAGCGAACACACGACTCCAGCAAGACATTGTACGCGAATGTGAATTCTCTGACGATAGTAGGTGCTAAACATTGTGTTCTTACAACGACGTAGTTTTAGGATCTGGTCCGCTGTGATTGATAATCGACATCGTGTGGTCTGCTCACGAACATCTATTGACCTTTAACTACTTCAGCTATAACTCTTCAAAAGCGTACATCTTTCACACGAGTACGTACCATAGAGTCAACTATCCCATTCTGGTCAGCCTCCAAATGTATTGGTCAGGTTAGACACGATCGATGGCTCAAGGTTGTAGACCCCTCGAAAATCTGATACTAGCTTTCGAGCTCGAACGCGACCTAATGCAAGCGTTTCCATTCCAGAAATAGACATTTGACTTCTTCTCCACATTGTTAGCTTAACTGCCATTCCTTGGTGGCTTGCTGAATTAGCCACATCCCTGCCACCTGGGCTACGTCATTACTTCCTTGTGTCCAAGTACAGTCCGCGGGACACGCGTGGGTCTCAGGTATCTCACTAGCATCACGCGCTCGCTCCTGCTAATAGGGAATATTATTTCCTACGACATGAACCGAACTCAACTCTTCCGGAAACCACATTATCGGCCTCAACCCTCGACACAGCCATGAACGACCCGGGACTTGAGGAGCCGGCGCAAGAGGCTGCGCAAGACGTCGAGAACAATGTACAGCAAGCGGACGATGAAGAACGAGAATATCTTGACCCAAGGTAACTTTTATCGGAATATGATTTCGCAGACCGTTACTGACGTCTACCTAGTCAGTGGTGGTTTGCATCAACAGCGAGTCCACTGATAGCAGGAACGTTTGGGCCCATGGCAAATGCATTCTCAATATGTGCGCTCGTGGAAAAATGGAGAGTCTACATCCCATCTGGCAGTGATGAGGCACATGGAACGAAGATTTCGGACCCAAAATGGCTTATCGCTGTCAATTCTATATCCCTCGTATTCGCACTCGCTGCGAATATCAGCCTGCTTCTCAACATGTCGAGGAGACTGACCTTTGCTATCGCACAGCCGATTACCATCATTGGTTTTTATCTAGCCTCGTTCCTTCTCATTGCGCTCGTTGCGGTAGCCTCGACTTCGGTCTTCCGCATACAGCCTATACAGGAACACGCCCTGAGCCAGGCATACTACTATGGCCTCATGGCTGCAGGGATCTACTTCATCATTGCTTCCCTTATGGGTTTCACCGCTGTAGGAGCGTATAAAGGGCATTACGCCAAGGAATTCCGGCTAACGCCTAGCCAGCGCACGCTGATGCTGCAGACAATCAGCTTCATGGCCTACCTGCTCCTAGGTGCGCTGGTTTTCTCGACAGTCGAGGGCTGGATGTTCCTGGATGGAGTCTTCTGGGCCGACTTTACCTTGCTTACGGTTGGACTTGGTGGAGAATTTGTTCCAAAAACCCACTCGGGACGCGCGTTGCTCTTTCCATACGCCATTGGTGGGCTGCTAATGGTTGGTTTGGTGGTCGGCTCGATCCGGTCGCTTATACTGGAGCATGGGAAACAGAAGATGGCTGCGAGGTTCATGGAGGTCAAGAGGCAGAAGGTTCTGTCGTCTATTGATGAGGACGAGAGAACGATCAGTATTGGGCCTTTTGAAAAGATTGAGTTCTCCCAAAAGGGCTTATCTGAGACTCAGAGAAGAGAACAGGAGTTCCATGTTATGCGGCGCGTACAAGAATTGTCAGAGCGAAAGAGGAGGTATACTGCACTGGCCATATCAACAGCAGCCGCTCTTATGCTGTGGTTTCTTGGAGCCTTGGTCTTCATGTTCTCGGAAAAACCCCAAGGTTTCAGCTACTTCGTGTCGCTGTACTTTGCCTACACCTCGCTTCTGACTTTGGGTTACGGAGATTTTACTGTAAACAGCAATGCCGGCAAAGCCTTCTTTGTCTTCTGGAGTCTACTCGCCGTTCCGACCCTTACGATTCTCATCTCCAATATGGGCGACACGGTTATCAAGGCTTTCAAAGACTTCACAATCTGGATCGGTTCGCTCACGGTCTTACCAGCTGAGGAGGGACTCGGTACAGCGCTCAGAGTTGGCATGCAGAGAATAAAAGCTGGCAAGATTGGGCAGGGAGAGAAGGGTTATTGGAAAGAGCAATCGAATGCATCTGATCATAGCACGGAAGACCGCCTCGCAGCACACATCGAAGAGGAGGAGCTTGGAAAAGCAGAAGAAGCAGGCGAACATGGCGACTACCTCGAGCGCGACATACGTTTCTACCACTTCGTTCTCGCAAAAGAAGTCCGCCAACTGATGAAAGACGTAGATGTCTCTCCACCCAAACAGTACAAATACCACGAATGGCAGTATTATCTCCGCCTGCTCGACCAAGACGAGAACGACCCCTCACATCACCGAAAACCCAAGGTCGAGTCCGGGCATGATGATGGCGAAGCCCCAGATATTGGCACTGCAGACGACAGGCAAAAGCGAGAATGGAGTTGGCTCGGTATTCGCAGCCCACTTATGGGTAATCAGAAAGAGGCGCAGTGGCTGCTGCAGAGGCTGGCCGCGAAGTTGGAGGCTGAGATGCGGAAGCAGAGCTCGCATGACGAAAGGAAGAAGAAGGAGAAACCGCCGATCTCTATGGCGGAGTTGAGGAAGAGGGGTAGCGGGAACACGGAGGAGGAGAGTAGGCGGTTACAAGAAGGGGTTTGGTCTACTGGGGCTAGACAGCGTGTGAAGAAAGAGGGTTGATGTGTGAATGGGGGCTAAACGAATGCGGTATTTGTGAAGATGTGGGCGTTTGGATGCCGCAACCAACTATACGGGTTACATGACATACCCACCTCGACATCTTGATAGCGTAAATCATCCGAGTTTCCTGGTCTACGATTCTTCCACTATTTACTATGGCGACGCCCTCTCCCTCCCTGCCAGCAATCCAGCTTCCCACAGTATGGCTCGCTCCTCCCGAAGCGCTTCTCCCTTCGAACCACAAAGCCACAATCGAGCCCGCATCCATCGCTGTCAGCGCAGCCCTGGCCAGCATCGTCATAATCCTCGTGTTTCTCATCTTCAAGATGAAGAAAGGATGCTGCTTTGACGACAGGATCAAAGAGAGCTCGAGTGTAACCAAGCGGCTTGAGATCAGTAGGCCCATACGTATGGAGGAGATGGAACGCTTTACGGCAGTCCCAGTGCAGGAACGGGTCAGAGAAACACAGAGAGAGGAGGATGAATATCAGCACTTCGATCCTCGTCGGGCAGCGCAGGGATACTCAGAGAACGACGGAGCATTCGCCAATCGACAAAGTCCTCGTCAGGCCCCTTCTCCCCGCAATATCCTTCAACCGCGCCCTATGCAGCAGCGCTACAACATCCGCCAACCACCTCCCACACACCAGCGCAACCCCGCCTTCGATGACGGCACAACGCTGGCAGACGGCAAGGAAGACGATGCCAGCATGACAGACACGGAGTATTCACACGACCACCGGTACTATCTGGGCGCAACAAGGTCGAATCGTAGAGACGAGTACGCACCCTCGTTCCTGCCAAAGAAGTTTGTAATGTTGTCCGGGGAGCAGGTTGGGCTGCATGGTGACCACTGGAGGTAGGGGAAATGTGTTGCACAATGCCTACTAATGCCTACTTAACGCCATCCAATGCAGGCGTTCGTTCGTCTATAGGGTATCAAGCTCAATCCATGTCCTCGAGACTACCTCCTATATTCACAGGCGCGTGGTCTTCGCTAACCATAATGCCCACCATACACTCGCCCATCATGTTCTCCCAGTTCACCCACGAATGCACCTCCATGAACAGCTTCGTCCCGTCTTTGCCCGCCGCTCTCCGCAGCTCACCTTCTCCGCCTGGGTGGTACGGCAAATAGGGCGATATGTTGTACACCTTCCCTTGGTAGCTCGACCACGCGGGTTTCCCCTTCCTTCCGTTCTTCTCCTTCAGCATAGCAGGCGTAACGCGCACCAGCGAGTCCACCCCCGAGAGGTTCTTGCCAGACTTCTGTAGGTGTGCCCAGTCGAGCGGCGAGTGACCCGGCGAGAGCAGCACTTTGCCTCGTGCATTCGGTGTGTTGAGTGTTGCGCCTGCGCTGGGCGGGAGGCCTAGGCTACCGTTGGAGGTGGGCGGGCCCCGGTTCGGAAGCGGTCCGCGGTTGGGAAGGGGACCGGTGGTGGGGATGCGCATCGATTGGCTGGACGTCGGGAGGGCGCGCAGGTTGGAGGGGGCGACTCGGGGTGGCGGCATGAGGGAGGTGGTGGGTTTGGACGGCGGGGCCATGAGGGTTGGCTTGCTTGGCGGCGGCGGCATGGAGAAGGTCGGTGGTGGCGCCGAAGCTCTTTGTGCCGAATTCAGCGCAGGGAACGAGGGCGGCGGGAGGTTGTCCTCTTCGTCGTCTTCGTATTCTTCGTCTTCACTCTCGTGCTCGTTGAGCGTGAAGGTGGGTACCGCGGGCGCATTCTGCTCAGTCTTCGGGGTGGCCTTTGGTGTATTCTGCGGTGACGGGCTTCTTGAGAGACTGTTCTCCGTTTCGCGCCCTGTCTGGTTTTGAAGGTCGATGTGTTTCTGCTCAGCCAGGATGTTGTCTTCCTTCCTGCCGTTCTGCGACTTGTCGGGTATTATGCGGCGCGCAGATTGCGTGGCGCGGGTAAGGAAGGCTCGCCATGTTGATGGTGGGCGTTGGTAGATCAGGAATGACAGCGATAGAGCGATAAGAGACACAGCAACAAGCATCTCTTAAGTGTGAAAGGGGGAAGTAAGGCGGTCCCTGAGGTGGATCCAACATCGGAACCGGAAGTCCAGGCTCGGAGCTTCGAGATGATGCAGCCCCTCCACCCCTCCACCCCTCCATCGACCGCAATCGGAAGCTGCGACCCTGAGCTCTATCGTGACGCGCAACATCTTACGCGACGCCATGGCCGTCGAGCCCGCAAACTTGCCCGAGGGCATTTTCTCCCTCTTGGATACCGACCTCTACAAGCTGACGATGCAATGTTGCATACTGAAGTTCTTCCCGGACGTATCAGTTACATATGGCTTCACGAATCGCACACCCGACAAGAAGCTCAATCGCGCAGCCTTCAAGTGGCTGCAGGCGCAAGTTGATAGTAGGTTCAAATCTGGTCGCATGTGCGCTCGCTAACTCGTACCAGAGCTCGAGAACATGGCCGTTTCCAGCGACGAACTCAATTTCCTCAAGCACACCTGCCCCTACCTCAACGCCCAGTACCTGCACTTCCTCTCCACCTTCCGCCTCAAGCCCTCGAAGCAACTTAACCTATCCTTCAAGCCGACCAACGACACCGGTTCAGACAGCGACTACGGCGACTTCCACATACATACCGAGGGCTTGTGGCTAGATACTATCCTGTACGAGATTCCGCTGTTGGCGCTTGTTAGTGAAGCATACTTCAAGTTTGTCGAGACAGACTGGAACCATGCGGGCCAGGTCGAAAAGGCATACCAAAAGGGCCGGAGCCTGCTGGAGGGAGGCTGCATATTCTCCGAGTTTGGCTCACGGAGGCGCCGCGACTATCATACCCAAGACCTGGTGCTGGAGGGATTGCGACGCGCAGCTGACGAGGCAGAAAAGTCGGGATGGAAGGGCAAGTTGACAGGGACGAGCAATGTCCACTTCGCGATGAAGCATCAGCTCCCGCCAATAGGCACCGTTGCTCATGAGTGGTTCATGGGTGTCGCTGCGATTACGAATAACTACGAAAATGCGAACGAAATCGGTCTGGAATACTGGACAGCCACGTTTGGCGCGGGAGTCTTGAGCATCGCACTCACAGACACGTTTGGCACGCCGACCTTCTTGAAGGCTTTCAGGAAACAGATCCCTAACACCACCACTGCTATCAAGCCACTCAACCAGGCTCCATACGACGGCGGCTCAGAACCGCGGAAGACTTATGCAGAAGTCTTTACGGGTGTGCGCCAGGACTCTGGTGATCCTCTGGAATTCATCAGGGTGATGCGCGAGTTCTACGACGAGGAGGGCATCAAAGAAAAGAAGGTCATTGTCTTCTCGGACTCGTTGAATCTGGACCTCTGCTTCAAGTACAAAGCTGCGGCCGAGAAGGAGGGGTTCCAGCCGACTTTCGGTGTCGGAACATTCCTGACAAGTGAGTATACTAATAAAGGTGTTATCAACATCAACGACTGACGACAACAGATGACTTCGTCGAAGAATCAACGGGGAACAAGTCGGTGCCACTCAACATTGTCATCAAGATCGCCTCCGCTTCGGGCCGTCACGCTGTCAAGATCAGCGATAACATGGGCAAGAACACGGGAGACCAAGCCACAGTCGACCATGTCAAGCAGCGGCTGGGCTACACAGAGAAATCGTGGGCCGGTGGAGACGAGAAGACGCGCTGGGGAAGCGGGGGCCAGCCAGCCACAGGAGGCGGTGTATAAATGGGGCGAAGACGGCATGGCAGCAGATGCAAGGCGTAATGATGGGTAGTTAGTTGAGCAAGAACGAATCTCGCTTTTCTCAAGAACAAACCTTCTGTTGTACGAATGCCGTTGCAGATACCAAATATAGATTGATAGCAGCGATGCGCCGCTGCTGACAGCCTCGCGTAACCTCATGCAGCTAGTCTTCACAGCTTCGAGCGCCACCCCAACACTCAGCCCCAGGAAAACACTTCTGGATACGCCGAAACCCATATCCTGTGCCCGCAGCTTTCCTATCCAGCATCAGTTCTAGCCTAAGCATCAATTTGCTGTCCCATCCAGTCACAAGACCACCCCTGTTTGAGTGCTGCACCCGCGCGTTTGCAGTCGGCTGTCTCAGGAGTATTCACACGGACGCCGTTTCAGCATGAGTGTAAGTAGAATGCCTGATCGCATCTCTTCCACACCTACACACCTCGCGACTCGCTCAAACATAATTGACTGCTGACCATGGCTGCCACCGACGAACAGTACGGCAACAAGGGCTACGGCCAGATCGGCTCCCAAGGCGGCAACCCGTACGCGCAGCGCGATGACAGCACTGGCGGCGATGGCTATTACGACAACTCACAGGGCTGTATGTTCCTCTCCTCCGGCCGCGCATTCTGGATGTCTAACACCACCCAGCAGCTCTCGAGATGCAGTCGTACTCCGGAGGCGGCGCGAACCCCAATGCCATCCTCAACGAGTGCCGCGAAGTCGACCGCGCCCTCGACGACCTCGACCAGCAGCTGAGCAACCTCGACCGCATCTTCAGGCAGTCGCTGGCCCGCCCAGACATGCCCTCGGGCGAGATCACGAACCTCAGCTCGCAGATCATGACCGGCTACCGAGGCCTGGTCTCGCGCGTCAAGAACATCAAGTCGAAGCCCGAATCGGGCAGCCCGCGGAACGCGCCACAGGTCGGCAAGGTCGACCGCCGGCTGAAAGCCACAATCAACAAGTACCAGACGCTCGAGGCCGACTTCCGAAGGGAGTCCCAGGTCGCGGCCGAGCGCCAGTACCGCATTGTGCGCCCAGATGCCACGGATGCAGAGGTCCGAGACGCCGTGTCAAATCCCAATGCGCCCATCTTCCAGCAGGCTGTAAGTAGCCCCGTTCCTCGAGTCGCAAAGATGCTGACTGTTCCAGCTCCTTAACACGGACCGCCGTGACCAAGCCTCATCGACCCTCCGGAACGTCAAGGAGCGACACGAGGCCATCCAGAACATAGAACGTCAGATGGTAGAGCTCGCCCAGCTCTTCCAAGACCTCGACCAAATCGTGCAGCAACAGGAGCCGCTGGTCGCCAACATTGAGCAGAAAGGCGAGGAGGTCCGCGAAAACGTTGAGCAAGGCAACGTCGAGATGGGTGGCGCCATCGAAAAGGCCCGCAGCCGCAACCGCAAGAAGTGGTGGTGCCTGCTCATTGTGCTACTCATCATCATCGTCATCGTCATTATCGCTGTCGTCGTCACACAAATCAACAAGAGCGCTGCAAAGGCCGCCGGAGCCTAAAAGGGCATGCTATACCCAGACAACAATCCACAATCCACAAACTGGACGTCCCAGCAGCTCTATCACCATCCACCGTCTACTTCTACCCTTTAGTCTTTCCCAAGGCTGGTCCCGTACATTGTAATACGCCCATCCGGTGGATATACATACCCTGTCTATCTCTTTCCTTGGTTAGAAAAACTGTTTGTCTATAACCGTTCGTTGTTAGGCGCTCCTAGGCGCATATTCTATTCTCAGTGATTTTACCAGCCGTGGCTTGGTTTTTTCTTCGGCTCCGTTGGCTGATATTGCATTGCTGGTTGGTTTTGGTTAGATGGCTGTGCAGATGAACAGCTTGGACGAAGGAGCTATAAATGAAAGACTTATCCTAGAGTGTTGAGTGTTATTGTGTCTGATGTTTTGTCGAGATGTATAGCTCGATGGATGGATCGGGTCTCTTGATTTGATGTCTCGAGATTTTCTTCCTCTTCCAGCGCGCGTAGGTTACCTCAGCAACACGGTGTGCCAATCCATACTCACCAATACACACACCTCGTATCCACGTACGTTGAGGCTTTCACCAAGTTGTCCTTCAAATCCGCTACTGCACTATCCAGAGACACAGCCTTCACGCCCCGAACATTGATCTTAATCTTGAATCGTTATCTGTTGATTGTTGATGCGATGGGTGTACACGGCAAAAGAACACCGTCTGGCGCCACGGGCTGCTATGCATGCTATGTGTGGTACAACTGCTATTCGAATCGAGACTCCGCAACGTCTCGAATGACGATGAGTTGTGAATGTTGTTGTCGTCGTCGTTGTCGTCGTCGTCGTCGTCATCTCTCTCTCTTCGGAGTTCAACTGGGCATGTTTGTAGTCTCCCAGAGACTGTCACCGGAAGCTCAAACTCGGTCTTCAGTATACCATCGCATGGACACATGTCGGCAGTTTCGTGGTGTGTTGAACAGAGAACCATGATCGTCGGTTTATGGCAAGGGGTGCATTATCGGGAAGGGATGTATCTAGGCTGGTAATGTTTGTGTCGAAAGGGTCTGGTTTCGACTTGCTTTATGCCGTATCGTGGATAGGCTCGAGAGGAATGATGAAGTCGTTGCCGTGAAGTGCTGGCAACGTGATGCGGCTTGCTCAGAAGGGGATAACTGGATACAAAATACGACGGAAGGAAGGCTGTCGAGTGTGTGCTAAGACTCTAGATACACGGCAGTTTGATCGTGGACAAGTTTGTCATCTGTATTGTAGACGGTCATGTTCCGGGAACAGAGAAGACGATCACATACGCTAAGAATCCATAGAACGGCAGCATAACCGGCGTGAAAAGATTGTCTTTGCACTTTGATACTGCCTTTTACGCCTACCAAGTTCTGAACCCTCGTTCCGAATGTTTTACTTCTTGGGATCAACGGAAACTGCGAGATATCGACCGTACTGTGCTAATGTCCGATGTAGGTGCACTTGACGATGCGTAAATTCGCAGTCTACACAGCAAAGCGAATGACAAGGACACACGTGTACAACCATGTTATGTTTTGCTGCACAACCTTCAGCCGACGATCGGCTTTTTCTGCCAATTACCGCCTCGAGCTTCCGCGACGTAGGCGGATACTGCACGAGGATCGTAAAGGGGTCAAAAAAAGGTTTTTGAGTGGTGGAAAGCGGCGCTCGCGGCGGCTGAGATCCAAATGCGAGGCTCGTTAAGCGTGATTATATGTCAGGATGGATTGGAGTCCTGTGAACAACATACAGTGTCGATCAGTCGGCCTTGACCTTGTCTTCACAGCCTGGTCTGCGATCCCTACCTCACGGTGCATGGTCTAGAATCAAGGCGCTTACCGCCACGAGAACCCAGGCCAGGACCAAGGACAATCCGCCTTCCAGAAGTGGGTGATCCGGGTGACAGCAGAACGATCATGATCGATAGATCGTCAAGTTGATGGGCATATGAGGATGATCGCTGCAAAGGCAAGCGGAAGTTCGTAACTGCCTCCCGGTGCAAAAAGCTTCGCTGAGTTGCCTACCAGGTGGATGGAAACTTGTCGGTCCAGTCATACGAACGCTGGCTGCGGTAAGATCATCCTCATGTGTACTCCCTGTCTCCACGATCGAGGCGAGATGCACATGAATCCTTCGACGCACATGTCCACATCAGCGGCACTTCCGTACGGCAGAGTAGCCTGTAATACGCGTAGTACCTCACTACCAATCTGGCTAGTCGATTTTTCAGCTGGCGATCCGAGTTGTACATTTGTTAGACAGCTTCCTACACCGTATCATGAGTCCATGACGAACAGAATGACGCGCAAGATTTGGGAGTAACGGTTTACTCAAACAAGCAACGGGCTTTCCGCGACCGCTTCGAACACATGGCTAGCGTAACTGTATCCAACCTTCCCGACAGCTGTTCCTCCGAGAATAGTGCCGAACGTAACATGCCGTGCCGCGATGCAGTTAGGTACAGCATTGAGAAAACGTGGACGTGCGAAACCGATGCCTGAGCAACTGCTCGGAAACCTAGTACAAGCTTTACACAATTGAGTACCTACCTTTTTAGGAAGTGGAGCTGTTGATGCAGCATTGAGTGCCTAGTCTCGGGTTTGGGGGACCGTTTCTTCTCTCAATGCTCCTTCAGTCGGCGGCTCACGCGTGTGTGAGCAATGGTATCCGCTACCTAGAGTCTGCCATCGTCACCACTGATGCGAGAGATCAGTGAGCGTACGCTTCCCATAAGGCGCACCCAGAATCTAGCTGAGCACACTCAACATGAGGTATCCTGCTTGGAGAGATACTGATACTGATACTCTCATTCAACTTGAAGCTTGTCGACGTAATTGGACGAAACATCTGTAAATCAAAAGGTGAATTGCCAAACCTCTACGCCATTGGACCTACGTGCAACGAAGGCCATCGTCATAGCTATCCATTCGTCAGTTAGCACGCCTATTCTGGACTGACAACCAGAGACCAAATAGGTGTAGGCAAGGACGGGAGCGAATACATAGCGTCAGCTCGGTTTGATCCGAACGACATAACGGGCTAGACCAAAACCAACTAAAACTGGCCCTAAAGAAAGAGTCAAAGCGCAATTTCAAGCCCACGGTCCCGTATGCGGTGCTTGGTCTACTGCGTAGGCGGAGTGCGAAACATGACGGCGTGGGGAGTCGGTCCGATGAAGACGCAAGAAGCTCTGACGGGCGGTGGCTATGCATGGAAGTACCCCTGTACGCGACTGTAATTTGCAACTCTAATGTCACATGTGAGATGAAGAGAAGCTTGTAAGCGTATGAGCAAATGAAACGAGGCTCCTTTTATTTGTGGTGGGGGGTGTCAAAGTGCTGTATCCGAAGACGTAGCAGCGGAAGCGAGGGTCTTGATGCGGTTGCCAGCTATGCTGGTACACACGTGTGCAGACGCATCTTGAACCACGTGTTTGTACCCACAGCACAGCCTTCCTAGGTTCCGCCAAGAGCCACCAACTAAAAATTTCAAAGACAGCAGTTGATCACATGCCAAGCATCAAACACCAAGAAAGGCACATCAACAAGGCTGTTTGCTGATCAACAGGGCCCCAGCAACCTCGAAACGCCAAACGCCAAACGTCAACGGCCAAACATGGTCTATCCTAGTCCCGCTCAGCTGTCAGTGATCCTTCACCCGCCAGCGCTCCGCACGGAAGGAAAGTGACGCGCAACGTTGCTGCAGGGACGAGGAGCCACAAAATGAACGCTCTGGCAGCGAACGGGCCGATCGCAGAGATGAAGCGAAGCGAGGTGTAGACGTGAATCGTGAAACGGGTTGAGAGATGATAGCCCTGTCGACGCCCAACTGTCACGAGTCATTCTATTGTCACATGGGCACGTCTTATGTGGAATTGAACGAAGGAGGCGGGAAGAACTAGCGGCAGCCGCATTGAAGATGTTTCGCAACTTGCGGCTTGGTGATGTTGTAGTAGTGTTGGGATTGTTTTTTATTGCCTTGTGTATTGATCGCCTGTGCGTCGTCAACCCACATCTTTCACATGTTCATCAAGGTGTTCATGAACGCGTGTTCATCTCCAGAAGACTCCTTTTGGTCTATTGATTGTTGAAGAGGCTTCCTGTCCTGGCGAATCGTTTGACTTGTCCTTTAACCTTATGCTTTGTCCCGGCAACCTCCGCGCTCCACTTCCTCGTAACCAGGGTTAGGATTCTCTGCATTTGCACGCGGAATCTTGCGGGATGCATGGGGTGTGTCTTGAAGCCCGGATTCTAAGAACGCCGCCTCCCGCTGTCGTAGTAGCCCGCGTCATTCCCCAGATCGCTTAGCATGCCTTGCCTGTCTTGGAATCCCCGTCTTATGAGCTTCGAGATCGAGGCTGTCCGTGCCATCGGATGTTTGATAGGGATGCATGGGGCGTGAATAATTGCTGGAATGATCTGGGATCAACCCAGACGGAAGATTTACCCATGGGATACATATCCAGGGATCCTGAGATTGTGAGACGAGAGTGGTGTGTTCCTAACGTGGAATGGCACCATGTGATCCTTCCCGCCATCGGAGAGACTCCCGGAGGATTGTCAAGTGGCAGTTCCACTAGGAGGTCGATGACCCTGAATCGCGGCGTACAACTGCTGCACCTCCCTGAACCACCATTATGTTGGACCCTTGCACGTTGATCACAACCCACGTGCTCGCTGCCAGAGTTTCAGTCACTGGATGGTTCTAGGACTCTGCTCGCGGTATGAAGGCCGGAAAAAGCTCTTGAATGATTAAAACTATGCCCTACTATCCAACTCCATGTTAGTCCCTTCTCGAGACCTTGGACAAACAACTCGCATAGTCGCAATGTTCATGTCCTCCGTGTTGATGTTGATGCCAATATACTACTGCTTGAACATCATGTTTGGATCTACAGGATAACCTTGCATTGTGTATCTTGGATCGTAGCTTGTGGGGTTCACAGCCATATGATGGCTCTGCATATGGCTGTGCTGATCGTGCGAGGTGGAGTGTTGCATGGAAGGATGCCCTACGTGCTGCGGGCGTGACTGAGACATTGGAGGCTCATATGGTCCGGGAGTCGCGGAACTACTTCTCGGAGCAGAGCCAGAAGAATGGGTTGTGCTTTGCGAAGAATCGTACATGGACATGTCCTCCACACGACTAGTAGGTACTGACATCATAGCCTGCTGGGACGTATGAAAGGGGACTTGGGCACCAGTTTGGGCAGCAAGCCGGCGAATCAAGTCGCTCGAGGGATAAGATGGCGATGCAGCAGCGGTAAATCCCGAGAAATCATCGGCGACGTTAGAGGGGAGCGTAGCCGAGCCAGCAGCGGTGAGACTGAGCGTCGACGCGGGTGTCGTTTGTGGAAGTGTGAGTGATCGGGGAAGTGGAAGATTAGGCAGGACCTCGGAGAGCTTGGCGAGAAGGAGCGGAAGATATCGTGACTGCCCACCACGAAGGGACGATATGAGTGTCAAGAAGCGGGACACATAATCGCGAGGACCCAATGCAAACGCATCGGGCGAGAAAGACGTGCATGCGACAACATCCGTCAAGCAGCAAGCAACGTCGAACAGCTTCTCGATCTGCAGTATATTGTTAGCCAGTTTGAAGCGACTGAAGGCGGTAAAGAATTGCGTAGTTGCATACGCAGGGATGTACAAAGTAGTGGAGCTAGCCAAAGCGCGGACGTCAGAGACAGACGTTGCCGATGAAGCCCCTGGAAAGATCAAAACGTAACAGGATTCAACGCATCGGGAGGTGGAGGGGTAATTCCATCCCATACGGATGGACTGCCATGGGAAGGAATGCGATGGTAAACATAAATCGAATGTACTTACAAATGCTACCCCGTGCACTTCCATGGCTTGCGGTGAGAATTGGTGGGCCATTGTGATAAGGTCTCTCGATATCTCGATGGGATACTTGAATGTAAGCGAGTTGTCGTTGGATACACTGCTCACGAGTCCCTGGCAGACACTGAGTTGCCACGCTTGCGATCGCAACCATAGTTGAGTGATACGAATCTCCGCTGCCTGGGCTTCCGTGCATTCGAGATATGCTGGAACGGCTTCTGAGAGCTGTGTTTGCACCTGTGTAATCCAAGCAGGATTTGCATGCGTGTGCACCCGATTCCAAAGGTTGACGAATGTGTCGTCGATGATTTTGAACATGTTGATCATGAGTTCAAGTCCGAAAGTAATAGGCCGATCGGAGGGCACATCGTCTAACGACGGTGGATTGATGGTCGGATAGAGCGAAATCGGGCGGTGCTTGTGCAAAGCACAAGTTCTAAGAGCTGTGAGTAAGAGCGCTGAACAGGGGAGTTTGTGCACATACCTCTCTGCTATGAAAAGAAGCCAGTATAGCACTCGTTTCCTGGATATGTCCAATGGGTCGTGTTTGTATGTGTCTTCGTTGTGCATTCCGAGGATCTGCGCCTGCGTTGTAGCATCCCGAAGATAGGTCCATGCTGTGTTCTCTCTCGCCAGCCCAAAATTGCAGCCAATATAGAACCACGATGTAAGAACTGTCAAGTGGGTGGGATCCTCACGATAATCGTAGCCTTGCCGTACCCGAACTGATTCTTCCAAAAGAACTTGGCCAACACTGACATTTGACATGTGTGCCATTTCCTGACGTGGCAGCGCGTTGGGCGGTGCATTGTGGTTGGCTTTGATCATGACGTACGCGCACAGTGCGACAACCATGCAGTATGCCTCCGTAGACCGCTCCATATTGACGACAGCTTGCTGTGCTCTCTGCCGGTGCAAGACGGGCTCTGAAGGGTAGACATTGGCGAAGAAAAAATCTATGCAGCTCTCCACAAGTCCTGGAGACAGTAGGCCTGGCGTGCGCGCAAATGTGGAAGATAGCGTCCGTCCGTCAAAACCAAGATCGGACGGGAATCCAGCAGCAAGCTGAGCGTTGCGTTGGGTCTCGCGGAGTTCAGATAAAACTTTGGCGCGGCTTCCCTTCGGTCCTTTCTTCTGTGGGATTGCATTGTACGTACATGCAAGACCTGCGGAGACACAGTTCTTGCAGGAAGAGGTCCCTTCCCCGATGCATTTGACCTTCCTGCGGTGACAGCTAAATCGGTATAGTCAGCGGTGAAGCTCGTGGGGGGGGGAACCAACTACGCGTACCTATCGCAGGCTCGTTTGACCGGAGCAGTAGTGTTGGGATTGGAAGCCATGAGGAAGAAGTTGCAAGCTAGTGTGGGGAGGTCTCGTCATCTGCCTGAGGAAGCCAGTCGGCGAGCGGATCCGCTGTTGCTATTAGTATAATAATGAACATGCTAACTACGCGTCGGGAAGATATCTTTGGAGGTCCTTTGTGTCATTGTGCTTGAGTGAACGCTCATTCGCACCTGGTTAACCTGGATCGATAGAACTGCCCAAGCGTCGAAGCCGCATGTATTAGACTTAACTAGTTAGCATCACTGAGCCTGCCGAGCTGAGCTGGTATTATGCGAGTCCAATGAATCAGCATGGAGAAGAGGCCTGAATCCCTGGTTCCATGGCTGGGGAAAAGGCTCTGCAGGGAAGCGCGTCCGAAGCCGGTAAAACGCCCACACTACAGTCGCAAGCCATGGGGCTTAGGCGGTCTGCTGGACTGGACCACGCTTCAAACCACATCCTAGACTGACCGCTGAGTATTAGTGCGATGGCACGGTTCTTGCAAGGGCAGCGGGAGCTTCGCCTTAGTGTCGTCTTAGAGCAAGCTCTGACCAGCCGAGATTCCCCCGTTGAGTAACCCGCCATGGGTTTGGCCTTCCGCGAATTCTTCCTTAAAGTCGAAGCAACGGTGGTCTGGCAGGGGTAGGGTAATATACCTTGACGAGCTTTGCCTTTCCCATCCGAAGGTTTGAGGGGATACTGGTGTAGCATGTGCTCACAATCAGGGGGAGCCGGTCGTGAGCACACCCACACTCCATAGGAATAACAATCCGAAGTTGGCTGACCGCCTCGTACACGCTCGAAGGGACGTTACTGGCAGCAGAGATTCTCAAAACATGGCACAAACGGGGCAAGGCTGCCGAGTGCTCCAGTTTCTGACTTCTCACGTGTATGCGCTTCAATGGCGGCATATTCCGTTATCCTGACGCCGGTGTCGTCATGGTACCCAACAGTTCCAAGACCCCATGCACTGGCATCGAAGAAAGGAAACTGCGGCGAGTTGAATCGTATTCCAAGAGTAGCTCCAGCACAATCGTTATTGCGTCGTTTGCGTCGATGTGGTTCGAATTCAGAAACGACTTTGGAAAGGCAAGCGATGGACTGGAGGGGTTGCATCGTGAGCCGCCGCCTTCGTCACGAGGCATTGTTGGCGATGCGGTTTCTCCAGACAGACGATATGCGCGAAAGACTTCCTAGTACAAGAGTTGCGACAACCTCTCTGTTTATATCTTCAGCCCTAAAGGCCCTTTTGCGGACCACCGTCCCGTCGGATGGAGACTCTTCGGGGTTCCGAGATGCTGCCGGCCGCCGGCGTCGACCAAAATTGCTTCAGCGGCGTCAAGACGGCGGAAGGGAGCCTTGGATTCGGGTCTAAAAGTAGCAGTACCACCGTCGCCTTCTGTGCGCACCACACGCTATTGCAAGCTATCATACACAACGCCGTCAAAAGGTTAGAAAAAATCGAAGGAGCGGCGGTAGTATCGCGATGTTGAAAGTCATGGTGTTGAGGCTTTTTTGTTAGGTCTGGGGCGATGGTAGATCTGGGGAGCTGGAAGGTGAGATCTTCGTTTCGTTCCTTCGATCTCCATGCATGCTAGCGCTGCGCTTTCACGCATGTTCGTTCCGCCATGTGTCTCTCCGCGGAGTTACAGGTGTACACACCATCTCCATATGTTAAGTCCGGATGGCTCTCCGCGGAGCGTACCCAGGTCACCGACTGCACGGGTTTAGCAAATCCTGGTGTCTCTCCGCGGAGCTTGGTTGTACATAATAACTGCAGTCCTCGGGTCTAAGTCATTATGTCGTCCCCTACATGGGCTCACACACCTCATATTGCAGCTGGCATAGATTCCTTTCCTTCACAATGGCCTTGCCTTTTCTCCTGTACTGCCTTGTAGCACGTACAGTCTCCAATTCTAAGACTGAGGGGGTCTTAACTTCAGGCCGCAGGTATTGTGCCTAAAGTGCTTTGCTGCCTGTCTGTTGATTACTTATCCTCATGTACCTGCTGCTCCCCGTCTCACAAATGGCGGTATTACAGCTGGACCTAAGGACACGCTCCAAAATCAGAGTTGCTTTATAAACGTTGACCTTAACCCGGCTAGATAGGACTATGTTCTCAGTCTTATCAGTCCTGGAGAAGATCACCTCAACGCAGAGTGACAGTTATCGGTGATCGACATAAGCTATGCCCGCCTCTAACCACAGTTTAGTTTGGAGTAGAGGGGTTGGATGATTATTTTCTAAGTACTTTGTTAATCCATTAGCTCTAGTTAACCTCTGCTCCACATCAATCTCTAGCTAGAGGACATAATTGATGGAAACATTAAGAATTAGAAACAATACACACATCAATGTCCAGCACGTACGGCAATTTTTCTACCTAAATTAAACTTCCAAGAACTTCATGCGCGAAGTTCGTGTCAAAAGCGTGGCCAATCATTAGTCTCACTTAACATAGATACGTTGATTGTCCGCCCCTCCGTCCACTGGAATATTTAAAGGCCACAGTATTTGTTCCAATCTAAAAACCAACATATATGTACACTGCACGCACGCTATCTTAAGCTATCTACTTAAAGCAAAACAGACTTGCTCAACGCTGGAAACCCTATAAACATGAACCCAACGCCAAGATATGGTATTCCTCCTGATACCTGTACGAATCCCCATCCTTTTGGTATCGTGACCATCATTACGAGAACTCAACACGACTTCCTCCTAGCCTAGCCTGCTTTGCTTGAGCTCTCTCAGCTCTCCGCCGCCTCCTATTCGAATCGTAGTTGCTGATATCTGTCTCGGTCCCGTACACCGGACTACTCAAGACACTTGCCGCTGCAGCTGGGAGCGGCGGCGGGGGCGGAAGAGGTATGCGTCCTGGCGATTGGCCAAACGCGGGAGGAGGGCCTGGAGGAGGTGGAGGGATGACGGGCTCAGGCATACGGATTGGACCGCCAGTCTTGGGTGCTGGCATTGGCGGTGGAGGGGGTATTGAGGATTGCACCATCTCCTGTGCTTGTGCTGCCTCCCTGGCTTCGGTCCTGCGCCAGCGATCACCTCCAACGCCGCTGAGCGAGCTCATACTCCCGGCCCGGTTCTTTCTCGAACGTTCTTTTCTCCTGGCTTCCCGTTCTGCAGCTGCCTCCTCTTCATTCAGACGTCGAAGCGTCACATGTCGGCCATCGTTGTGCATCTTGACCTTGACGGACACGGGAGGAGATGCCACACTACCCTCTCTGCTATTTCGGCGCTGACTGTGGTCTCGTTTTGATGGCGAGCCAGAGGCGGCGGCAGCAACAGCTCCAGCAGCTAATGCCGGGGCATCTGCAGTGTGGGTTCGACGATGGCTACGACCACTGGGTACATTGTAAGCTTCCGATCCCGAGTCAGACATGACACTGTAAACGCCTGCTGGAGGAGGTCGGATCGAGGGCCCAGTCGGACGCGCTACAGATGGTGTAATACCCGTCAGTTCGCTCTCGGAGAGAATTGTCGATGGGGGTCGAGTTCCCCTTCTAGGGGGAGCACCGTCGCCAGTGTACTTCTTACGGCGTTGGCTATTCATTCGTGCCATCCGTTCCTCCTCCAGATCTTGCTCCCTTAATTCATCCACACGCGTGTCCTCCTTGGTTTTGCCGCGTTTGCTCAGAGAGTGCTTGAGAAAGCCTACAACACCAAGTGCTGCGACGCCCTCCTTTAGTCCGTAAGAGCGGTTTCGAGGCCTCATTTCAGTTTCTTCGCTCAAGCTGGTTCGACTGTCAAAAGAGTCGACGGACGTGGCAGGACGATGACCGTGTCGTAAGGGACTCCCAGCCATGGCTGCTGCTTGGGCCGCTTCCCGCTCTTCGACGCGGCGCCAATCGTCCCGACGGTTCGCTGGGGATTCAGGGGCCATCCCCTCCTCAAGCCTGCTAAGATCTGTCTGAGTGACCTCAGACGGACCCAGCGGGCGGCCGTAGCTTACATCGCTTCCAGTTTCTGTTGGCGCGTGCTTCTTCTTACGGTTGAAGAGTGATCTGACGGCGAAGAAGCCCCCAGCACCGGCCCCAGCGCCTAGGAGACGATCTCTCCATGTCCCTCCCTTCTTCTGGTTGCCGGCATACTTTTCGTCGCTTATGTAAGAATCGGTGAATTCGGATTCGTTGATACGGGAGCGTGAGCCGCGTCGGGAGCTGAGGACATCCTGCCTACTTTCTCCACGCCTACTGCGACTTCGTGATCGGCGTCTTAGGGCGGCGAGACCTGCCCCGGCTGCTCCTGCTGTCGCCAGTGCTCCAATTCCGTGGCCTCTACTTCGCTTACTTCGCCTGGTGCTGGCGACCGAGTAGTCGGTTATGTAGGTGGTACCGTCATCGAATTCCATATCAGGCTGGTTCCTGTATGAAAGGACGAAGTATAGGATCAACAAAATCAAGGTCCAAACTGCGAAGAGGATGAAGAGCACTTTCGGTGAACCGAACAAGGTTAGTCCAAGGGGAACCTGTACGATTCCGAGAAGTGCAACTACTCGTCCCAGCCACTGGTGGATCTACGCAAGTCAGTTACGATCACATCCGTACAACACGTTTTACGTACCATGAGGGTAAGAGGAATCTTGAATCGCTCCTTGCCCTTCTCTAATTTATGGATGACTGATCCTCCGAGTGCCTGCACCATGACCAGAGTATAGAGCGCGACACCGATGCCATGATGTGGGTTGGACAGCGACCTCTCACGACCGACAGCCTGGAAGCCGAGCACGACGGCAGCGGTTGACAAGAGCACCGTTAGGATTTGTAGCCAGATATGGAATCGCAGGGCGGTTCGTGGGTTTCGATGGTAGAAGCGGGCCATGAGGATGGCAGCGGGGACTACAAACAGGAAGGCTATTGCGGCTAGAACACCGTGGGCGGTGATGAGAGCCTTGTAGCCAACCATATTACGAAAGCGATTGCCCATGCCTACCAAGTCAAGTCAGTACCCGTCCCGTATCAGACTGCGCGTTTCTCGTACCATTGTGGCGCATGGTGTCGAAGTTGGGTCCCTGCAGATTGGGCAGCAGAAAGGTGTTGCGCTGCGAATCCCATGTCCCGTCGCCCACATACATCGAGTCTGACGAATAGACACTCGTCCCCGGCTCCGACAGCCCTTGGGTCGACATGCTGATGTAACGGACAAAGCACAAATTCTCGCGGTAAGGATGTAAACAAGTAACAATGGAATCAGAACGCAGGTCGTAACGTCGTGACAGCCGTGAAAAGAGCGAAAGGGAGCCTTGCGCTGTCAAAATGTCTTCGTTGGCGGTGGATAAGGCCTCGGGGTATTGAGCATGTCCAGCGGACAGCTCGGGGGAGGGTGGGGGACGTCAGTCGTGTCGCTGTTCCGTTCGGCGCCCTGGGAACGAAGAGGATTCTGGAGTTCGATTTGCGCAGTCGTCTTTGTCGTGATGCAGATGTCATGGAGCGTCGAAAGCGGTAGCGACGAGTGGCCAGCTCAGCTAGCTCACGAGGAAAGACCCACCCATGCGTGTTGATGGCGCCTTTGGCCGGGCAACGTAATCGATATAGTGTGGCGGTGAGGGCAACAACGAGCCAATCACAGCTCGTTCTGTAGTGTCTTGGCAATGAGGCCAACGGTTGCTACGTCCAAGCTCTGCTCAAGTCAGGATTCCATTATTGGAAGCCTTGATGCAAGTGCCTAGGTACGCATCATTGAAAGACGTGGAAATTAGTCATCCCTCAACTTCCAGCATCTCCGTCAGCGCCTTCTCCGAGGCCCGGAGCCATCGCCCGCGTTCTTCCAACTCATCGCCGATACCACCGCCCTCCTCCTTCCTTCTCCGCGCTTCTTTCGCTGCCGCTACCGTGCCCTGTTTCTGTGTCTCCAGCGGCCGCAGCTCGCGCTCAAGCTTCTCCAGTTCTCTAGTTCGATTTGGCATTGAAGCTTGCAGGCTGGCTATCCGTGCTTTCAGAGCCGCCAATTCCGCTTCTCGTTCGCTCAGCACGCGCTGTGTTTCTGGGAGCGGAAGAGCAAGCTCGGGGTTGTCCGACGCTGGGGTCTGGTCCTGCTTCAACTGCTTGATGCTCGCTTCCAAGCCGTCGATCTCGGTTGGAAGTGACTCGAGTTGCTGCGTGCGCAGCTTTAAACCCTCATAGCGCAACGCGAGCTCCTTTCCCTTGTCTTCCAACTGCTTCAGTATCTCGGCAACCTCGAGTTTGCGCTCCTTGAGGCTCGCTTTCAAGCCTAGAATTTCCTTCTGCTTCTCGTCGTTCTCGCGCGCTTCCACGAGGCGGGGTGGGTTTTCGGTTATGCTGCGGAGGAACTTCTCCTTGGTGACCTGTTCGACGTAGCTGAAGCGGAGTTTGCTGAATAGTTCCTGTTGATCCAGGTCAAACATGTGCCCATGATCGTGACTACAAACAATGCTTACTTTGTAGTGTCGCAGGTCCGCTTCGAGAGCTTCTGGGTGTGGATCCCCAGTCTGTTCGCTGTCCTCCGATGCTGCCGAGTTGCGCTTCTTCGCCGACTGTGGAAGCTCCTTTGGCGATATGGTTTCGGCAATGGTCAGCAGCTTGAGTGATTGAGATTGTTGTAGTTGCTCGAGTGCTGTTGCCGGCGTTGGCACCGCAGACTTTCGTTTGGGCCCCATTTTACTTGCGTTGTGTAGCATGCGGTGGAGTGTAAAGGTATTGAACGTTTGTTTTGGTGACGATCGCGACTGCCCGCATAGGGCTGGAATTCCCCGCGGCTTTTACCCGGTGTGGCTAGCGCCGACTACGCGCATTCCCTGATCCATTGAACTCGCATGGCCCTCTCAAAAGCTTACTCACACTAGACTTCACCGCGCATGACAGACTGCATCAATCTGCCATGACCGGCGACATAGACGACGACGAGTACGTCGCAGGCCTGCTGAAGCAGGACGCCAAGAATGTCACGAAGAAGTATGAGCTTGTAGGCATCGATGCTTTCAATCCAAGAAGGTGCGTTCACTCTTTATGCCAGTGCTTGAACACCAAAAGTATACCATCAGCCTACGACTAAAATTCTTGAACTGACATGTCATAGAATGAAGTCTGGCGCACCGAAACCGAACACGAGCTTCCTACGGCACATCATCCGCCAAACCGACAGTCACAATGCCACGCTACTCGCTAAGGAGGCCGAGGAATCCAGTGCGCGTCTCAAAATAATGGATCGAGAGAGGACAAGGGAAAAGAGAAGGGAAGAAGACATGAAGCAAAGAAAAGCAGAGGGGCGACTCACTCCCACAGGCAGCAATGAGCGAACGCAGCAGACACACTCGACGAGGGAACGCGATCACAGTCGGGACATGAATGAACGTGACACAAGGAGAAGGCAACGGGATCAGGATGACTCCAGAGGCGTGACGTCTCACAGGCACCGAGACAGGAGCAGGGACGCACAACGGCGCAAGAGAAGGCACGTTAGTGAAGAGGAAGACCGTTCCAGACGGAAACGGAGAAGGTCCACGTCACCCCGCGACAGGGTACGCGGACGCAAGGAAAGCGACACAAAAGGCAGCGGGAGAGCCAACAGGAGAGACCACAACGGCGATGGGCATAGACGACGAAGGTCGTACTCCAGATCCGCGTCGCCATTGCGGTCACCATCGCCGCGTTCGGATAGGCATACGAAAAGGCGAAAACACCGAGATCGATCGCATTCTCCACGGCTGGCTTCAAGGAGTCCAAGGCGAGAACGTGTCCCTTCAGACTCCTACAGAAAATCTCAAAGATCTAAGCGACGTGCTGGCGCCCCAGCATCCGATTCTGACCCCCTCGAAGCCATCGTGGGACCCCTGCCACCCCTACCCCTACCCACCGTACGCTCCCGCGGCCGCGGCGCCCACAAAGCCAATCTAATGGGCATCGAATCCCGCTTCTCCTCCACCTACGACCCCTCCATAGACATCCGCGCAGACTCCGACGTTGAGGATGATTGGGGCGACGCTCTAGAAGTACTGCGCGACCGCGCCCGATGGCAGCAACAAGGAGCCGACCGACTCAAGGCAGCTGGTTTCACAGACGAGGAAGTGAAGAAGTGGGAGAAGGGAGATGTGATGAATGAAGACGATGTGGTCTGGACTGGGAAAGGGCAAGCGAGGGAGTGGGATCGGGGGAAGGTCTTCGATGAGGCCGGGGATGTTGAATTAAGGGCGGACTTTGGGCGCCTGAAATGAGGCTTATCGCTAATCCATAGCAGGCATGCTTAAAGGTCATCGGGTAACGGCAATCGAAGCAACACGCATTGTTATGACACGTAAAGCAGATCGTATCCAAGTGCATGTATCAAAGCTTTCACTCCATGCACATCCGTTTCGCTTTCAATTAGTATGCACACTCATCCTCCGAAAAACTGCAGCGGCATAACAAAAATCTACAAAAACCACGAAACAACCAGCGGAATACTCTTAACCTATGTATCAATCATATCATAGCCTCTCGCCAAAAGGGGGGCAAAATAACAAAAGCATACAACAGCGGGGATTCGCTAGTGGTCACCCACCTAACTACCATTCCCCCGGTATCTTG
>ML976013.1:0-45770 GCA_010015635.1 Clathrospora elynae
TCCGAGAGACAGAGGCTGAATGTAGTTCACGTGGGTGCTCGCTTTCAAGACGTTGGGAGGTGCGTAGTTGGAACAGCGGACAGCGACACCTCCTGCCACAATCTAAGTCCCCACCCCCCCCACCACCCATGCTCGATCCAAAAGGGTGTCCGCGAAAAAAGTTAGCAGCAGCCTCTCTCCTACACACAGTTACATGGACATGTATCTTAAGCGCACCAAAACACCCAAGCCTCGCCCTCGCTACCTCGTCACACGCAACAATTACCAACAGACGAACCACCGTCACAGCAACCTCACTCGCAGCACACAATGCACATGTAACAACACAGATAATATGCACTTCTACCATTCCTCCACGCTCCCAGCTCATGCTTACAATGACGCCGATCTACATGCTGTTACAAAAAGAAAAAACAGGGGTATAACTGACAACAAAAGAGTAATCCATGTATATGCGCAATCGGCAATGTAAAAAAAGTGTGCCCCACCACCAACAAGCCCAGCGCTAAGCCTTATCAACTAGACCAAACCGTATTAACAGAAAGAAACAACATGAAAAAGTAACGAGAAAGTCGTAGTAGGGTCAAGAGCATGCTACCTCCTTCCCAAGATGCCCGGGCCACCCACCGCCGCTCTTTGCTTGCCGAGGAAACTTTTTGGCGCTTCGCTGCGTCGGTGCAGGATGACGTTGTTGCTTTGGAGGCGGCTTGTCATGTCGTACCAGGCCGAGGTGATGAGCTGGTTTTCGCGGCGGAGGTTTTCGACTTCTTGTAAGAGTTCGACCTTTTGTTTGCGTTAGCAAGATGTAGTATAGAGGGGGAGCAGAGAAAGAGAGATGTGGAGAGAAACGTCGAAACGTACCGAGCCCTTCTCCGCCGTCTCCTTCTTCGCCGCCTCGAGCCGTTCGCGCAGTGAACCGTTGGCGGTGAGTTGTTCTTGGAGATCCTGTTACACTTGTCAGCAACCAGCCCAAGGGATAGTGAAATGTCGAAAGCGTGTGAGGTAATAGGGAGAGAAGGAAAGTCGCAAAGATAAGTATACTCCAAGGCATCCAGGCCAGGGACAAACTTGCCACACACTCATTCGAAGTCCGCGTAGTGAAGTACTCAGTACCAGTACCAAACACTGTCGACTGCTTCCTCTTCGGCGACACAAGCTGCGTCATTCTTGCCCACGTAGTTTGTCCCGTACCCGACGTCGAAGCAGACATATCAGAGAGCGACTTATTCTTCGCCACACGACTCCCTTCCGGTGAACCCGGCGAAATGAGCGTAGTAGCGGAAAACGATGGTTCGAGCTGAGTTCTCCGCATCGTCGAGATCGCAGTATCGAATGCCGACGAAGGGGATTTGCTATGAGAGATCTGTCTGGTGCTTACTTTCTTTGCCTTGTCCAAAGCTACTTCCGAGGACAGCACGGTCTCTGCAATCTCGGAGCTTGTGGTGTCGAGCACCCTTGGTTGTACCTCTGCGGGTGCTTTGATAACTGTCTCGATGCGTTCACGCATCTGCCGTATCGTCTCGTCCCTCTTAAGTTCGAGAAGCTCGGGCGGTAGGTTATCACGGTCGAGCAAGGCTGCTCTCAGGAGACTTGACTTCTCTTCGTTGGCAATCTCGAGGTCTCGTAATCTTTGGTTAGTCTTCTGTTGCAGTGCCAGCATGCGTTCATGCTCGGCTTGGACACCAACTGCCCTAGCATCATCGTCGATATCGGATTCTGGAAATGTCAGTATCATCCAGTAAGGTATGAGCTTACATACTCCTGTTGAGCTCGTTGCGAAGCTCCGCCATTTGTAGGTCCTTCTCCCGCAACCGGCGATGAAGCTCCTCCAATTCGGTCTCAGCTGATTGCAGCTTTTCGTTCTGCTCAAGGAAAGGCCTATCGGAGACACAACTGTTAGCGGTATACATAAACCTCGATGAGCTAAAACGTACTTCTGACTCTCCTGATCCTTCTCAGTCATCATATCAGCCCTCAAGCCCAGATTCTCTTGCATCTGCTTGAGTGTTTCGGTCTCCAGCGACTTCAAGCGGGCGTTCAGGATGTCGACTCTTTGTTGCAACGCAATTGCATCTGCACTGACTCGCCCTTCAGAGATGGGCTTCATGCTGTCAGAATCTTCGGTACCCTTGCCGTTCTCGTCCTGTGTGAGCTCGTCTTCCAGGGTACCGGCACGATCCGCATGGTTGGATGCCTCCAGTTCTCGTATCCGCTCTTCGAGTTCTTCTTTGGCATCCTCCGCTTTGAACTGTAGATCGCGCGTCTGCTCCAGCTGCTTCATGAGCAGAAGATTGTCATGCTCGACTCGTGTCCGCTTGCCCTTCTCTTCGAAGATAGCCGTCTCGCCATTGGCAAGCGTCTGGCCGTTCTCTTTGATGATGTTGCGCAGGATTTCGTTTTGCTCTTCGGCACTTTCCAACTGCGCCAGGCGCTCTCGAGTTTGCTGATAGTCTTCACGTAGCGTCTCCAGCTGTTTCGTCTCCTTGGTGAGAGACTCGATCTTCTTCTTGAGGTTCTCGTTCGCCTTGGCTTTCTGATTCAGCTCATCGCGCTCCGCCTTGACTAGCTGCAGCTGGTCTCGAAGGTCTTGCTTGGACCCCTCCTCGCCCTGCAATCTAGCGAGACGCCGGTTCTGACTTTCCAGGATTTCCCGCGAACTCGCAAGATCCTGTTCCAGCTGGTCGATATATTGGCGGTCGCGCAACAGGTCGTTCCGCAGCCCCTCGACATCGTCGGATTGCGCTCGCTGTGCCTGCCCTGCCCGGACATCCAGATATGCCGATGCCTCTGCAACCTGTTCCTCGAGCTTCGACACCCGTTCCCGAGAGACCTTCAGCTCCTCCTTCAGATGCCCGACCTGTATCCTCAAGGCCTGCCTGTCCTTGTTTGCCTCGAACAGCTGCGCCTCCTGCTCCAGCTCCGAGGCTCCTCCTCCGGTTGGCGGCGCCCCGGACACCTTTCGCGTCGGCGTTACATAGCCCGTGAGCTTCGGTTCCGAGGTTAGTTCGGCGTCAAGACCTAATTCCGACATCTTCTGGTCTAAAGCCTGCATCTCCTGTATGGCGTCGGCAATGGTCTCGGCGGTGGAGTGGCCCAGCTGAGACATGACGTCCATCATGCGCTGGTTGCTCGTTGGCGAGAAACAGGCTGCGAGCAGAACGCCCATGGTGAGCTTGGCCACCAGCATTGTGGATCCATCGCGCGCGCCCGTCTTCAGGTCGGGTATCATGCGCTTCGTCAGCACGGGCAGCTGCTCGCATTCCTCGCGGATGTACGTCGACACGGTGCGCTCGATGTGCTTGAGGTTCTGCCATCGCGGGATCCAGTTGTCCGATTGGCGGCGGTGGTTCTCTTCGAAGTTGGGGAGCGACTCGTTGAAGTACTCGGGGTCGATATCGGCGAGGATCTGCCAGAGGACCTGCCCGTCTTCGAGCTGGTTCAGCGACGTGATTCGGTGCGGGAGGTCGAAGGTGTTGACCTGGAGGAGAAAATGTCAGTTGCAACACTCGGGCGGTGAGTCGGGTGTCGTACCCAGTCTACCAGAGCTTTGAGCAGCTCCGGTTTGAAGTCGTCCATGTCGACGGGCTCACTATCCGCGAGCGCGCTTCTCAATACTGGTGTATGGACGGTAGAAGCCAAGCAGACAGCAGTACATCATGAGGAGGCCGAACTTCTTCGCAAAGTCAACGACGACGCGTCGATGGAGC
Source organism: Clathrospora elynae (assembly GCA_010015635.1). Taxonomy (NCBI): domain Eukaryota; kingdom Fungi; phylum Ascomycota; class Dothideomycetes; order Pleosporales; family Diademaceae; genus Clathrospora; species Clathrospora elynae. The sequence continues at coordinate 3,708 of ML976013.1, forward strand.
CGGGAGATGCTTGCTTGGAGGTCGGTGAGCAAAGTGGATGCCAGCGCACTTCCGCGGCGAGATTCAATGCAATATTCGAGGCTCCAGACGCAGGACGAGGATACTTTCAGGGTAGTTAGGACGAGAGCGCTGCCTGAAGAGACATGACGCGCATTAATGGCGCCGTGGTGGCCGAGACGACATGCGCTCCTATGCAGCCATGGCGGGGAAGGAGCCGCTTGCCGCTGCAGGGTGCGATTCGAAGCACTAAAATATCGCACCCGAACGCCATGTACTACTATGAAAACTCCAGGCATCTATATGAAAACGAGGTGGAGTAACAATTTATACATACATAGCCATCCAGTATAGACGCGCAACTCCCAAAGCAAAAGTAATCCAATAACGACATACATGTTCCTTCGCCCCTTCCGTCGTGTAGAGACTCCACCATGAACGCCAGTCGTAGCATCATGACCATATCCTTAATTCCAAAATGCAATCGCCACTCTACTCCTTGCCATTCTGCGTAGTAACAATGCCATCCTCTTCAATTTCGCACTTGTACACATCGCTCATCGTCGACACAAACTCGAGCGCCGACGCCGGCGCCTGCGCAGCGAAGCCCTTGATGATGTTGTACTCGTGCGTGATGACGCCTAACAATAAAGTCAGTCGGCATATGTTTTACATACACTCTTCGCATGTCCGTGTCTTACCCTGCGCCTTGCGGATAGCCTCCTTGCTCTGCTCGACAATCTCATCCGGAGTGTCGTTCGGCCAGCTGATGATGACGGAGCGCTGCGGTGCAGCAGCCATGGCAAAGGTAGCGAGGAGCGCGACAAAGAAGGAGACGGGTGCGTAGCGCATGTTTGTTGTCCAACGTGCGACTTCTCTGTAGTTGTGGGAGGCTTCGGATGCGGGGATCGTCGCCGAGATGTGCCGTGGTAGTGTTCAGGCGCTTGAGGCGGTTCGTAGGTCGTCTTATCGGTCGCTGTAGGTTATAGTGCTGTGGTACTGGAGTAGGTACGTGCTTGTAGGTGCCTAGGAAGAAGGAGGAAGGTGATGCTTCATAAAGCTGCCCGAAAGCGGAAGGCGCGTCATCGGCTTACCCACGTCGGCAGCCGCCTTGGACCCCAGATCATGGAAGCTTGGCGGGTGGGGTAGCAATCATTGGACAAAGCACTTTGTAGTACATTCACTTGCTGGGCTAAAGTTTGCTAATGGAAAGTCATTTTTCTGTCATCGGGCTTCATGCGTGGTATGTATCACACATCATCAAAGACAAGTCATTGGGGTTGATAGTTTATTTGCCTGTTTGAGGACTTCTTGTGCCACCCAGCTCCAGGCTCACGACAATATCCACGATACAAGCGCCATGTGAATGAAGAAGCCGCCACTGCGCTACTCGTGCTCATGCTGAACTGAACGTCCCTTTTAGCGCACCGAGGTGTCGTGAAGAAGTGAACAAGTCATGGGAAGGGGGATAGAATACAATTCAACCAAAGAAAGAAAAGAAAATGGTGTCCGTGATGAAGCCGTTCCGTAGCGCCGTAACATGCATGCCGAATGTTACCTAGGCTCCGCGGTGATGCTCGTGTAGTCGTACTATACAAAACGGAAGAGATCGATACTCATAAACAACTCCAGAAGTCGCAACTGGTAGACATATTGCGTAATGATGAGGCGTCGATTTTTTTTCTTGCCTCAACCGTAGCTCGTCAAGTCGTAATGTCGCCCGAACGTCTCCAGGCTTCCCTAAAACCAGTTGCCCACGCCGTACTGCTGCTGCTGCTGGTAGCCAGGGTTGTGTACATGCGGAGGCGGGTTGCTCAAGCGGTGCGGCTGGCGGTGCGGTTGAGGAGATGCGATGTTGGGGCCGTAGTTGGCAGTTGCCGTGTACATGGGGACGGGGTAGCCAGCAGAGCCGTTGGGAGCGTGGTGCTGGTAGCCGGAAGATCCGCTCGGGCCCTGGTAGCTAGAAGAACCGTTGGAGGGCTGGTACGCGGAGGGAGCCTGAGAGTACACTGAACCCACCTCGGATCCCTGCGTGATGTGCGGAGAGGCGCGACCAGAGGAGCGACCAGTGTACGTGGCGAGACGGCCCTCACGCTCACCGACCTTGCTCAAGATGCGACGACCATACGGGGTCTGACGGATAGAGGGCAGGATAGGGCGCATAGCCTCAATGAGGTGAACGGCCAAGTCCGCTGGAGCAAACTCGAGCGCCGTCTGGATAACGTAGTTGCCGTAAGAGTCGCGCATAAGCTGTTCCAAATACTCGACATCAAGCAGCTCCTCGATCATCATAGCCTTGGAATCCATGTCCGCACAACGAATGCACTTCTCGATGACGTTGGAGCTGAACTTCTGCTTGGAAAGCTCGGCGATCTTGCCCTGGAAGCCCACGCACATGGGCGCCGTGAACGAAGGGTCGTTGAGGTCCAAGATGTACTGGATGACGTAGTTACCGAAGGGATCCTGCACAAGATGGAAGCTGTGCGCAGTGATCTTGCGGACGAGGTCGACCTTCTGGAAGCCGGAAGCGTGATCGATGCAGCGCTGAAGGACGCAGCATCCATGGCGATGTGTACCAACGACGACGCAGTGCTCGCCTACAGCATCGAAAATGAACTGTGCCTCTGAGGCCTTGAGGTGATTCAAGCACTTCTGGATGACATGGTTGCCGTTCAGATCCTGGATGAGGTCGACGACCTGACCGGAAAGAGCCTGAATGATCATCTGAGTCTACGGATACGTTAGCTTTCGGAACGAAAATGTGGGGAAGAGAAACAAACCTGCTCATCGGTAGAGATGAACTCGATCATCTTTTGCAGAGCGCGAGTGCCGTGCTGATTGAACGCAATTGAGACCATAGCAGGGATAGCGTTGCGAACGAGCGTGTTGCGCTGCTCGTCGTTGCAGAACTCCAACAGCTTCTGGCATAGGTAATTGCCGAAGGGGTCTGTCATAAGCTCGATAACATGAGGAGCAGTCTCATCGAAGATGATCTGGATGTTCTCAGGGTCGCGATCCTCGAGCTTCTTCTGCAGAAAACGACATCCGTGCTGGTCCTTGCACAGGGCGTAGATCTCTTCACGCGCCATCGCCTTCAAGTCGGAGTTCATGTAGCGATTAGCGTCGTTCTGGAGACGACGGGTCTGGATGACGCGGGCCTGGCTATCCTGAACACGACCACCTGGTCCGTAGGTAGCATAAGGGTTGAACTGCGGTCCGTTGCCATACACGCCATTGGGGACATAGGGAGCAGGTCCGCCGAACTGAGGACCAGGGCCAGGCCCGAGAGAAAGACCGTTCATAGCACCGTTCAGCATGGACAGACCGTATCCGAAGTATGGGGCGTTCGCAGACGAGACGGACGAGTACTGCGACATGGTTGGCGAGCCAACAGTTGCTGAGACGCCGTTGATAGGGGCGGCAGAAGTGATCACAGGACCGAAGGGAGCTGCGCTCGCGTGCAGGCCGGATTGCGCCGGACGATATTCCTGATCCTTGTATCCAGTTGAGAGCTCCCGGCTGTGGCGGTTGGAGAGCACATTGGACGGAATGCGACCAAGACTAGCGTTGTGGTTATGAAAGTGCTGCTCGGCGTGGGAGTTGAAGCCGAGGCCGTTCGCACTATTTACTCCAGCACCGTCCTTCAGGGTCGGAACATCGCTCGCAGAGTAAGACTGGGTTAGCTTGGGCATGCCGTTGGTGGGGCTGGCGAAGCTGGAGCGCTTTTCAGCGTTCATGGGGCTGAAGTTGAACTCGACTGAGCGGCGGTTGTTGGCCAAATTCTTGGTAGGGGTAGTCTCAACGTTGCCGTTGGTCTGGCCAGTCTCGTACTCATCAACCTGGGGAGCTTTACGGAAAGTGTTAGCAGGGAGGGACTGCTGAGCCTGACGATGACGGTATCCATGCCAGCCATTGGACTGGATATCCGGACCAGGAGACTGAGAAAGGGCCAAATCAAGCGCAACGGAAGAGGCAGAGAGTTTCGTACCATTACCAGCCCCGTCACGGCGGACCAAGACAGGGAAGTCGTCCTTGGTGTTGCCCATTTGGAGATAGGCCTTGTGGTCCAGAGAAGCAGCCGCTTTGCGCTCCTTGTCTTCCTCACCAAACAGGAAAGCAGTGGTGTCAATGTGGCCGAGAACAGAGGAAAGGTCTGGGAGCCCAGCGCGGCCACGGTAATCCATGTTGGTGACGGGCATCGACATGCGATTGTTCCTGTTCGAGTTAGTGTGTGGATTTGTTTGGGCGAGCTTACGCTCTTGAGAGGTGGGAGAGCAAAAGAACGAGCGGTGGGTAAAGGTGTCATTGCAGCTGGACTTACTTGCGAGTGGCCGGGCTTAGTGGGGTGAAGTCACCGTTGTCGAAGTCGTCGTGATCCTCATCAGAGTTGCGGCGAGAGCCTGGCATGGACTGAGAGGGCAAGTTGCCGTTGCCGAGAATATTAGACGGCGGAGAAGTGACCTGGGAGTTGGCGCGGCTGCCGCGAGGGGTGGTAATGCTGGGGTTGATGCTAGACATGCTGAAGCGGTTCGGACGCGAGAAGGCAGTTGGAAAGCCGTTGCCCTCGTTGTACTCGGGCGGGGTAGTGGGCTGGCTGTGTCCGTATCGCACGTCGGTAGAGAGACGGTGAATCTCGTCTTCTTCGCGGCGAGCCTGGAGATCGGCAAGCTCCATTTCTGCTTCGAAGCGGCGTCGCTGTTCTCGGAGATACTCGTGCTCAAGCCTTCTTCTCTCAAGCTAGCTAGCTGTCAGCAGGTCACGCGGGGCCAGCAAGCGTGGTTTGTCGCGAGGTTGCAACGTCACGGCGAGGTGACGTCGGGTGTCTAAAGATGGGAAAAGATGGAGATATGGATAGGGTGAGAATCAATCTCAGAGGGAGACAGACGTGTACAAGCGTGGTGATACTGATAGCGCGGATTGATGGGCTTTTTTTTCGTCGGTGTATGAGAGAGAGAGAAGAGAAAGCGTGTTTATATACTGAGAGTCGCGTCGCCGTTGTTTTCTTGGCAACCGCAATCTCACTCTAGTAGGAGGGGGAAATACCGCAGCGAATAAGAGAGCGGAGAAAACGAGGTGAAGCAGACTTGACTGAACTTACTACTTGGAGCTTGTGAAATGTCTGTCGGGATTGGTCGTTAGCCCTGACTCTGATTCACCGCGTATTGTAGGCAAGAGACCGAACAACGACGGGGCGGAGGATCGCATCATAACCACAGCACCACCAGTTTTCCCCGCATCGTGATGGCAGCTACGCAATACCACACTGCAAGGCGTGCCTGGACCCCAATGTGCTGGTTCCACTCGGGATTGTGGATTGTATGAAAGAGTTTCAACGTACGGCCGTAGTAAACTCCACAGGCTCTGCCTGGGCCGCCTGCCTTCTTTGTTGGCCGATGGGCGATAGTGGAGTGCTCAGTGTTGGTATGTTGTTGGTCGTGAAGCGACGTTGGAGAGTCGCGCGGCCGTCCTGCTGCTGCGCGATTCGGTTCAGGGAATGAAACGACGATTCCTCGCGTGGAGACCTGAGGCCGCTGCCGCCTCCCAAGCCCGACGAGTAGGCCATGCTGAGCTAGAATACTAGAAATACCTGTGCACCGAGAAGTCAGCGCGGATATCTTCGAAGCCTGGGGTAAGGTTGCGGCGGTGGGAAGTCGAGATGAGGACCGTCTCTCCGACGAATTCCCACACACACGTGCCTGGAGATACTTACAAGATAAATCGTACACTGCGAAACGCCCTGACCGCCCTTGCTGCCTGCTGTCCCTAGATCTGCAAAGCTTACACGAAGACGTTGTCGGGAAAGTTGGTCGTGGACTGGAGGTATCACGGAAGTCGTAGCAGCAGAGCCCACCAGGAGGTCTATGCGCCGCACCACGAATCGCGGGTAGGACTGAGAGAGGCGTGCAAGTATTGGCCAGCCGCTCAGAGCTCAGGGCCGAAGTGAGTGCAGGCTACAAACTAGGAGGACTAATGTGGAGCGATATGTTCAAGACACATCAAGGGTCCATCAGGGGAGCCAGTGGCGCCAGCTAGCCCAAGTTCGCACATTGTTCTCCTCCACGTCGCGTACTGCCCAATTGATGCTTTGTGCGTCTTGCTTTCCCACCAACCCTCATTGTTTATATACGTACATTTTTACGATTCTCGAGAACTCATCAAGCTCGGTCCCACCTAAACTTTGAGGCTGCGTCGTAGTCATGCTCTCCGACCAACAGCTAGTCGACCGCAACCCAAGTCGCCCGTTTTCCCAGCCACTTTACGCCTCGGCCCAAGTGTCACAGCCTTCTCATTGTGCGCGGTAAACGTGGTTCTAGAGGCTTCCCGGGACCTGGAAGGGAATGGACTTGCCGCGCAGTGAGTGATTCGGCAAACCTTCGCGTCATCCGGCATCGTTCACCGAGCACTCTATCCAGTCAAGATGTGCCTAGATCTGCAGTGTCAGATGTACCACGGTACACGCGAGAAGCCCCTACTGCCCCTCAACCCCTCCACGGCCGGGTGAAGAGACACCAGTGGCGGGGCATCGAGCTAACCGCCGATTCATGAGTCGGATGTCGTGCAGAAGTGGGCTGGCTCCCACATGCCATCGCGGAAGCTGGATATTGTCTCTCATGCTCAATCGTGTGCTGACGTGCTGTCATTACTTGACTACTCTGTCAGCTTCACGAGTATTGCTTCTGGAAGTCTCAATATCACACATTTCCTTAGACGACCTACCGGCGCTTGGCGCGCAAGTCACATGGCGCTAGGTTTCAGAGTCGAGACCTGCATCTGCAGTGTTCCCCGCGCACCGGCTAAAAGCAGGCCAAACTATACTCCTGTTACCACCGCAGAAAAGGCAATGCACGCGAATACATTAATTTCAATGGACTCAGACGACTGCACTCGACCGCGTTGTCGTGGCTGATGATCTAGCAGAGGAACATTGAAGCTTCCGCCACACGTATGCCGCTAATCAGGGCCAATCAATGGACTTGGCTACGTGCACCAGGTGATGCAAATAGACGTACCCAGGTAAGCTAAGATAACTACATGAATCACATAGTAGCTTGGATTACTTCATCATACATTTATTACAATTATAAATTCTAATAACACCCTGAAGCTATCTATGTTTTGCTATACAGGTCCAAAACTTCCATCTACTTCCTCGACGGCAGCGAGCGCTTGCTCCTGTAATGGCGAGGCTGGCTCGCCTTGCGCGCATGCGGCTTAATACTCCTCCTCGCAACAGTCGTGTTCCTGGCAGGGAAGCCTTCCCACGACGTCGCGTACGTTGCAACAGCCGAAGCAATCGCCTTGCCATGAAGCTCAAAAGCATCCAAGTTGAGGTTATCAATGTTGTCACAGGCAGAGTGGTAGCACACGTCAAGAGCCACGCCCGCTTCACCGCCAAACATCTCGGCCTCTTCTTCAGTCTTCAGCTCCTCGGCACCAGTGAAAGTACCACCTGAGGGAATGCCAACGTCGAGGAAGGGACCGTAGTCGGATCGGCCATCGAAGGCGGTGGCCGTGAAGTTCTCGCCAGCGCTGGTGAAGAAGTCTTCCAAGAATGACTCGAGCTCGGCGCTTCCCGGGGGTCCTGTAAGGTTGAACGCACTGCCGTCTCCATCGTAAATGGCATGGACATAGTTGGGTGACGCAATCTGTGATTTTCAATTAGCGTTGCTCTTGCATTCAATCCAAGCCGTTACTCACCATGTCGAAGTTGAGATACGCGCGAATGTCTGCAGTTTCGTTTGCGGGGAGATTCTCGACATAGTAAGTCGAGCCCAGGAGACCCTCCTCTTCTCCCGCCCAGAAGCCAAAGGTGACCGCGTTGTTGATCTCGTACTTGGAGAGCGCCTTGGCAACCTCCAAAATACCCACGGTCCCGCTACCGTCGTCGTTGATACCAGGGCCAGCGAGAACAGAATCAGTATGCCCGCCCAACGCCAGCTTATTGTGTTGGTCTCCGCCCTTGGTAGTCGCCAGTACGTTGTAAGTGGATACGTTCGAAATGACCGTAGCCACGTCCACAGTCGCGTTGATCGTGGCGCCCCCAGTGATGGCTTCAACGTAACCAGTGCCCAATTCCTGGGTTATACTGATACTTGCGATGTATTCGCCTTCCGGACGAGGAGGAGCACTCAAGGTGCCGTTGAATCCTCCTGCCGCATTGTTGTAAATCACTGCGGCTGCCGCACCGGCGTTACCAGCCAAAACAGACTTCAGGCCGAAGTCACAGCTTCCGCGGGAGATGAGGGCGATCTTTCCTGCGAGTTCGGCAGGGTAGTCGGTCTGCATGTCTTTAGCCAATGTTCAATGAATAAGCGCGGGCAATTCATACCGCATTGCACCCTAGATTGGCCACAGGTACCAAGGGAGCAGTCACGGTTCCAGATGCCGAGTACTCCAGCAAGTCTGCAGACGTATTGACACCATTGACGACGAAGGTATTGATCTGACCGCTGACCATAGCAACAGTGAAGAAGTTCTGCAGCGACACATCGTAGTAGTCCAATGCCTCGAGCTCCTCCTTGAGCCAGTAGATGGTGTCGTTGTGTCCTGGGCTGCCAATGATCCGAGTGCGGTTAGGAGACGCATAGGCAAAGTCTTCGAGTATCTGAGTACCCGCCAGAAGATTCTCCCGGGATATGTCTGCTTGGAGTGCCTCCTGTTGAATCGTCAGCGTGCGGTCGATACTTTCGACAAGGAGGGTCATACAGATGTAACAACCGGCTTGGTGGTGTTGTACTGTCTCCTCCTGAGAGTCGGCGTTGCCGAAGCAGCCGCAACGAGAGCGCCAAGTACAATGCTTGACTTCATCGTCATAATGAACTTGCGATATTATTGCAAGACGGGGAGGAGATGCAGGTACTGGGAAACCTTGGAGCACCGCGACACCACGTCCTTTATATACGATCGCGTAACCATCCCTCATCCTAGCTCATCTGCACCATCTTGCTGAGCGCAATAGGAAGCCTCCCGCTTCTCAGCGCCATCTCGTCATCATACAGCGCTGGACTTGGTATCTCGCAATATCCCAATATCCCAATATGCGGGTTGTCACCATTTTCCGCTCTGATACGAACCGATCCCAGCAAGCGCCAAGAAACCTCAATTCATCCCAAACTCTTATCATTCGCCCATGGCCCTTAGTTCTTCTCTCGTCTGTGCAATCGTGTTACAAACCCGCCAGTGCCTGCGCTTCTGTGCAGTAGGCTTCCTGGGCAGCGTCTTGGCGGCGAAGATAGTGGCGTTCAACACGGTTGTCAGGCGTTCGACTTGAATTTCTGCATTGACCTTGGCAGTGGTTAAGCGGGGGGGACGGTTGGTGTTTCCCGGATAGGTTATGAGAGCTGCCAAGTATCGGAAGCTGAAGATCACCGGCATTCGGAGATGCTGCGTTAGGAAGGTGAACAGGGGATAAGGACCTATCAGATAAGCGGCCCTCAACGTTCTCTCCCTTCAATCTTCCAGAAGTTTGAGGTTGATGGCTTTGACGGTCGCATTAGGTATTCGCAATCATTGCTTTTCCGTCACGACAAGACGACTCGCATGTCCATGTCTTTTGACTTGCCATATCCTACGACTCATCACATGGCATAATCTCAACCCATTATGTTGCATTATCCACTAATGTACGATGACAGGATAGCAATACAACACACTCTGGCTTGTTGGCGACGAACAAAGAAGAGGGCGCCAATCGTGTGCTCAAGGCCTGGCTCAAGGGCGGACACATTGTCCTTCGCGCGGCTCGACAGCTTCTACGCTGAGCACGTTATCAACGTTAAGTTCAAAGCTGCGATCACAAACAGCAAAGTTGCGATCTGTACGCAGCAGTAGATACTCTCCCTTGTTTCTCATCGCGTCACCCGTTACGCGCTCAGCATTCGTCGCAAAACAGCTCGCGATCGCTCGTCAACACCTGCGCAAAAAACCGAAGACTCAGCGTACAAGGCTAAGTGCTCCGGCGCTTTCAGGGCTACGTTTGGCTTGCCTTGCTACCAAGAGATCACAGAGCTTGAGCGTAACTCAGCGCCGCTTCATTCGAAGTACCTTTACGATAACTGGCTCATCGATCGTGCTGTCGTGCGCGGTGATGACTAGCTATATATTGCGCCTCGTATTTCAGAGCTCCGGCAACGGGTGCTCCGTCGAGAGCAAAACTCACTAACAAGGCGCTGGCCCTCGAGGCAATCGCTGCGAGCCTCTCCTTGACGAGCGCCTTGAAAATAACAAACCAGCACCTCAACCAACTTCGTTGCCAGCGAGTTTCGCGCCGCCATCATCGATACCGATCTATCTGCCGCCGCCGCAAGCCTATACGAATGCAAATGAGGGCCATGCGAGCGCTGGCCGAGGCTGTGAGATCAATTCTCCTAAGCTGCTAAAATGAACGATATTTTATGTGGAAATGCTCGAGTGTATAGGAGCAAAGCAGAGCTGACAGAACATAGCGGACAGCGACCTCGAAGCCACAATGTACAGTACGCAAAGTCGCAGCGTACCGTCTCTGAAGCTACAGCACACCATCTTGAGTCTCCTAGGCTCTAGGCAGCGACGCGGAGATAGATAGTCCGCTTCAGTCTTTCATACATCTGATGATCGCTAGCGTCGATAATCGATTCTCCAGGGATCTCTCGCGCTCTTCAAATTGACTTCTCTCCCGCCTTTCCTCGCCTCATCAACCTCGTGCCATCTTCCTGGGAGTTTGATTAACATCAGGCGCATAGAAACTTGAATATCTGAAGCACCCGAAATCTTTCTGGGTTCACCTGGCAGTTGTACTCAACCGCTATGTACCATCGACAGAATACCGCGGGCTGTCCACAGATGCATGTGGCGTCATCCGCAGCCATACAACGCGTGCTCATGTTAGGTAGACGGAATAGGAATTGATAGTGAAGCTTTTGTATATCGGACAATGATGCTTAGGTAACCCCTTCAAAATCTCCCACCTTACTCTTTACAGACTATTTTACTCGCAACCATATGGTACCGCCGATGTAGCCGCTAACTTCGGCACTACTTTGCATTAGGATGCCGCTCCCAAGTCCTACAAAATAACGGTGTGGTCAGTATTGCTTTGGAATCCCACACTCATCATTCGAAGCACACCTCACTCATTCAACGGCAACGATGATATCGGTGGCCCACATCGCACGGATCCTTGCTCTTCTAAATCTCACTTTCACGTCTTCAGCATCGCCTACACCTAGCTGTGTGTGTAACGAAGAATCCATCGAACGAGACGTTGCAATCATTGGTGGCGGTGCTACCGGTACCCTTGCTGGCATCCATTTGAAAGATGCGGAGAAATCGATTATCGTGGTAGAGAAGATGAACAGACTCGGAGGTCCTGTCCACATGTACACAGATCCGAGGACTGGCACCAAGTTCGACTTTGGAACCCAAATCTACTTCAATCAGACCGTCACAAAAGACTACCTCAAGCGTCTGAACATATCGATCACAAATTTGGGCATTGGGTTTCCTACCAAGTCGGTATATGCGAACTTCAAGACAGGACAGGGCTTCGACAATTACACGGAACCCAACGTTGCTGACGGCCTGCCAGGCTACGTCGCACAGTTGTCAAAGTACCCGTATCTGGAAGAGGGGTTCAACCTCACCTATCCTGTTCCAGAAGACCTTCCGCTTCCTTTCGGAGACTTCGTGGACAAGTACAATCTCCAGTCCCTCACGCACTTCACCTTTTTTCAGGCACAAGGAATGGGGAATCAGATGCTGCAGTCGGCGCTATACGTGCTAAAGTACATCAGCATGGCCGTCGTCCAGGGCGTGTCGTCGAGCTTCTTGACTACAGTCAGCGGCAACACCCAAGAGATCTATGATTCTGCCTTGAAGATTCTGCAGCTAGATGTAATGCTATCGAGCGAAGTGGTCTCCTCGACGCGCCAGACGGACTCGATTTGTCTTTTTGTTTACAAAGTGTCAAGACTAAACAACTTCTCATCCCGATTCAGCCAAGGTCAGATATTCTCCAGCCCTTCGACCTCGACAGCAAGGAACGAGATATTTTCGACAAGTTCAGTAACTCGGCCTTCGTCACCGGTCTCATCAACAACACCGGCCTTCAGGATAACTTGACATGCAACGGCATTGACCCCATGAAGAGATTCGACTTGCCCACGTTGCCAGGAATGTACAACATCTATTCCACATCGATTCCTAGCGTGCTGAGTTTCAAGTACGGCGTACCCACAGACATGAGCACCGAGATGGTAAAAGCTGACGTCCGTAATTCTGTCATCAAGTTACGTGAGAGCTACAGCGACGATCTCGGGGGGATGTGGACTTTGTTGCCTTTGCTTCCGACACGCATTTTGAGTTGGTAGTGCGTAAATAGGACATAGCGGATCGGTTTTATGGGCGTCTTTACGGACTGCAGGGTCAGAGAAGTACCTGGTGGACGGGGGTGCCTGGCATGCGTATGAGAGCTCGCCTCTATGGACGTTCACGCAAGATATCGTGCAACGTATGTTAGCTGTTTGAACGATTGAATCGTCTCGTAACCTTAATACTGGATCCGGTCTCACGAGGCCAGCATTCAAGCTCTATTCTAGTATCAATTTATCTCTCAACCGTAGCAACCTCGGATATCCTGTGCACCACTCCCACAATGATAATTTAGGCTTGCTTAGCTTAATAGCTTCACACATCCCCAAAAACGCCCACCCGACAAGCCTCGATAAGACCAATTACAATATCATGGATCCATGAAAATGCGTGGTTAGGCGATTCGTAAAGCCGAGGTTGCCCACGCAATCGGAGCGCGTCCCCTCTTCTACACCACCGGATCCGCATCGCGATTCATAGATGCTACAAACAACAGCCATTTTGCTGCAGTTCAATCACTCATTCTCTCCTGATTTCCGCATAACGATAGGAAAATGTCGGCGGCAGTACAACGCGTCTCCAACCTCCTCACGCTCTCTATTGGTCATGTAGCACTGAATCCAATTGTAACGGGAGCTATACTCTGGGTATTGACGAAAGGGCCTCCGCAGGTTCGTAGCAAACTGACGAGCAGAATCTCTGCGCTTCGGGACCCCATCAGGTATGCGCAGATACTCAAAGCTTTGAAATGGTGTCTTGCATTCGGGATCACGGGAGTGGTCAACAAGCAGTTGAATCATGTAGCGCTGAATGCAGGAAGATACCGCAGTGATAAGGCGAGGTGGGACTGGAACCGAGAAGTAGCTGTTGTCACGGGCGGTTGCAGTGGCATCGGAGAGTTGGTGGTCATGAGACTGATGAACAGAGGGATACGGGTTGCGGTTCTGGATGTTCAACAGTTGCCTCCGAGTCTGCAAGGCTGTAAGCCAAAATTCCGCGTCACATTTCGTATGTAGGACTAACGAGAGGGGCAGATACAAACATCAAGTTCTTCGCCTGCGACATCACGGATCCGTCTGCAGTGTACTCAACCGCAGAGTTGGTCGAAGCAGCACTCGGTCCACCAACTATCCTCATCAACAATGCTGGCATCCTGGCTTCGCATACCATTCTCAGCACGCCGGATGAATATCTTCGGAAGATCTTTGACGTCAACGTCCTCTCTAATTGGTATACTGTCAAGGCTTTCCTACCAGAAATGCTTCGCAACAACAAGGGCCACGTGGTTACAGTTGCGAGCATGGCCAGTTTTATAGCCATTGCTGGTCTGGCGGACTACACGGCGAGCAAGGCGGCCATCTTGAGCTTCCATGAAGGTATGATTTCCCCCCGGCCCCTGCTGCGAAAAGCGTCCAGACTTGGGTATCGTGTAAGACTTCCTCGTCCAACAGATGTACTAACTCTGAACTGAAGCGCTCAATCAAGAGCTCAAGCACCACTACAACTCCCCAAATATTCTTACAACCTCCATCCATCCCAGCTGGGTTCGTACACCCTTGCTCGCACCGGTCGAGCAAGTGCTGAAGGAGCGGGGCTCCGCTATTATCGAGCCAACGCTCGTTGCAGACATGATTGTTGAACGAATCACGAGTTGTTCTGGCGGTCAGGTAATTCTATCTTCGAGCCATAGCAAGTTCAGCTTGCTGAGAGGACTTCCGAACTGGGTCCAGGAGAGTGTAAGAAGTGACCTTAGCAAGGCTATCTACAACAGTGTCACGTAGTGGGGCAGGAAACGATGTAACGAAAATCAGTGAATTTTTGAAAAGCTGTAGAAAATAAAGAAAAAAATGTTTGGGCGTAAATTTCAAGGGCTACTGAGTGTGGTGAAAATGCATGCGCGATAAACCCAAGGCATTGTGGTGTAGTAATTATGACGTGGGATTTCCAGATGCGGAGGTACAGCGTGCCGCTCCTGCATGGCTATTTATCTTGATCCCTGACATCACATCCACCATGTAGCTTACTCAAGCTTCAGACACTATGCTGGTGCTTCTGTTCACCTCTTTGCTAGGTGCAATTGCTAGTGCCAAATGCTTCGAGCCCTCAATCGCGCATCCTCCGCCTGAGTACGATGCTTACGATCCGTTGCTCCAAAATGCATTCGCATCCATTACCGCGGCGCTTGCGGTAGCTGTCGCTGCCCCAGAGTTTGATTCGACGTCCTTCTCGGTAGAAGTCACCTCCTCGAAAGAATCGCTATGGTCTCAGCACCATACAGGCCGCGAGCGTAATACTTCCCGCCCAGATATCCCGCAAGTCAATGGAGATGCGCTCTACCGAATTGCAAGCATCACCAAGACCTTCACCGTCCTCGGCATACTGTACCAACACGCGGCCGGGAATTTGAGCTTGGATGATACGGTCAATACGTACTTGAAAGAACTGGGAGAGAAGTCGGACGGTGGTATACCATGGAAGGACATTACATTGCGCAGTCTTGCTAGCCAGCTGAGCGGCATCCCGCGCGAGTGTAAGCTGCCGTTTTCCAAGTGTTCAACAGAAGAAGGTACGGGAACTGAGTGTTTTTCTAGTTGCGCAAGGCGATCGCTTGAACGGTGGATTTGACCCTAATCTTCTTGGTCTGCCGCCTGTCTCAAGAGAAGGTCTGCCCACGTGCGATGAGTACTCGCCCAACTACGAGACGCCGTGTACCGCCGCTGGTGAGAAAATAAATACTGCCAAAACAAAATTGTTTGCTAACAGCTTTTTTATAGACCTTGTCCACGAAATTCAATCGAAAAAACCCCTCTTCGCCCCAAATCAAGCATCCACCTACTCGAACCTAGCCTACGAACTCCTCGGTCTTATTCTCGAACGCGTAACAAACCAATCCTACGAATCTTACATCAACGACGCCATCTTCGCGCCATTAAACATGTCCACCAGCACGTTGTCACTGCCTCCCGATTCCGCCGGCGTAATCCCTCTCGAACCCCAATTCTGGGACGTCGATGAAGGCGTTCAGAACCCCACAGGCGGCATATATAGCTCCTCGTCTGACCTGTCAAAGTATCTTCGCTATATCCTCACGCACTTCAACGCCATTACTCATGCGATTAACTGGATCCACCCCGTCTCGCCATCGCGGGGTCTACATTCCTTCTACGGTATGCCGTGGGAGATATTCCAAACAGACGGTATACTCAAGGACTCCAAGCGAACAGTACGTTTTATTACGAAAAGCGGTGGCTTACCAGGGTATGCATCTATTGTCATGACGGTTCCAGAGTACAATTTTGGAATTAGTATTCTCGTTGCCGGGCCGCAGCCAACTTTCTTGGGCATCATTAGGGAAATCGTTACTGGAGCCATCGTCCGCGCTGCTGAACAGATCGCTATCCGCCAGCTGGGCCATCGCTACGCGGGGACGTACACTACTGCGTCAAACTCGTCATTGAACTCTACAGTAACCCTCGAGGCCGACCATCGCGGCCTGGTCATTACGACCTGGATCTCAAACTCGACGGATGTATATCAAAGTCCTATTACCAGGCAATCTGCGCCCGAGCACTTTTACGCGCAACTCAGTCCCACGCTGCTGTACCGCGACGAGAAGAGTCAAAAGGGCGAAGAGTGGCGGATCATGATTGTCGAGGAGCGTACACATGGAGTTGGGCGTATTTGGGACGACTTCTGCATCGAGGACTACGACCTGGCCACTTATGCCGGCCTACCCTTTAACGAGATTGTCTTCTGGGACAAGCATAAAGACGGTTCATTCGGCACATTAGAGCTCACAGGTTTCAGGGTGAACTTGACAAGAGTCGAGCCAAAGCAACCCTATGAGGAGGAGCAGGAGGTGATGATGGAGCTTTGAGTCTCTTCTATTCGTCGATATAGTAATTATAGCGTGTTTAAATTCTACAACTAGGATACCCCCTTTGTACTGTCTGGAAACACAACGTTCAGAAATGCCCCGAAGTAGCCTTCTAACTTCCCACCGGCGTCTTCGTCCAACTCCAAGACCGTGCCAACCCACCCATCCGGTCGCAGTACAAATATGGCACCCTTCTCCGTAGCAATGCCGTACCGCAAGTGCGCACTGTGATTTTCGTCGTAAAACACGCGTCCGAAGGGAATACCACCAATCGTATCGTACGCCGACGGTCCACCGGGTCCAGCAAAAATGGACATGCACTTTATCGGGGCTTCGGAGTCCTGGAGCCAAGGTAGTGTTGATACAGTTTTGGTGAAAGACGCGAGTGCGGGTTTGGTCAACTTCACGTCGCCTGCAAAGAGGACGACGTAGAAGGTCGCCGTATTTGGCGTCTCGGTCTGCAGACGTGTGGGTTCGAAAGTCGCAGGCTTTTGCAGAGAGACATCGGGAGCGCGCTGACCGGGCTGTACCAAGGACAGGTCTGTAGCCTGGGATATGCTGAGGTAGTTGTCCGGTTCGTAGTAGATACCCAGCCCACTACTAAACGTCCCAGCCTCCGCCATGACGGTACCCAGTATCTCGTTCGGATCAGCGTTTGGGTCGCCGGTCCAGGCCTCCGGTAGCTGCATCGTCATAAGCCGCGAGATGTCTTTGTCGTAGTTGATCAGCCTTTGCACGTTGGGAAAGCGCTCCGCTTGGTACGAATACAGGAGGTGCGGTTTCGCAAGGCCTTGCAGCACGAGGGAGAGCTTCCAACCCAGGTTTACTGCGTCGTGCATGCCTGTATTCATACCCTGAGCTGCGCCTGAGCTGTGAGTGTGGCATGCGTCGCCAGCGAGGAATATGCAGTCGTGTACGAAGAAGGAGCGAGCGATGCGTTGGCCGACTACGTAGATTGTCCACCAGTCGACTTGGTTGAACTTCAAGCTGAAAGGCTTGACTGATGCGATGGCCTCCTTGACGGCGGCTTCTTCGTCGAACTCCTTGTATGCTTTCTGGCGCTCGGCGGTGAAGGCGAAGCCAATTCGTGTAGCACCGTGGTCCAAGGCAACCCATAGCACGTTGCCGTGCGTCGGGGATTCGATTGCACAGTATGCACGCGGCTTTGGAAGGTCGGTCTCGATGACACCATCGATGCGCACCCACTTGTCTTCGCTGGACGAGCCGTCGAAGGGGATGTCCATTGCGCGTCTAACGAAGGACTTGCCGCCATCTGCGCCCACCAAGTACTTGCACTTGACCACGCTCTTAACCTTCGTCTCGCCATGCTCAATCGTCGCCAGCACTCTATACCCACCCGGCATCACATCTTCGCGTACCTCAATGCCCGTCAGCGCATACGGCGCATCCAGCTGCACCCCTTGCCGTGCCATGGCCGTCCTGAATATCTCTTCCTGGTACTTCTGCCTCAACACCAGCGCGAAATCCCACTTCGTGTCCTTCATGTCCCTCATAAACGCCCAGCCTCGCCCCGGAACCTCGTTGCCGTGTTTGTCGTAGTTGGCAGTCTCCCGGCAGGCGAAGCATTGCTGTGCGAGTGAGTCGGCGAGACCGAGCTGGTCGAGCATCTCGGTGCTGCGGGGGAAGATCGTGATGGCGCGGCCATACTGGTCTTGTGCGGATTTGGCGTGCTTTTCGATGATTTTGATTGTGTGCGTGGAGCGCGGGAGGTTGCGGGCAAGCTGGTAGGCGGTTATGAGGCCTGGGTGGTGTTAGAGAGCGTGAGGGTTGGCATGGATAGGTGGCTTGGTGTACCGACGGGTCCTCCGCCAACTATGAGAACATCCACCTCTTCGACGGTTAACTCGGAGTTAGCCATATTTTATGGAGCCTGGTTCCCTCAGGCTTTGAGATTCCGGGAAGTGTTGCGGCATCTTCTCCGTCTGTCTTAATAATTCTCAAGCTTCGCGTCGTAGCATTAGCACGCGTATGTATGTGGTTAGTAAAGTGCACGTCGTAGCATTAGCAAGCGTATGTGGTTAGTAAAGTGCTCGTCGTTAGTCATGACAAAGGAAAGTGGAGTGATACGAAGGAGATGGGCGCATTGCGGGTGCCGTGGCGCTAAGGCACAGTGGAACATGGGGTGAGAAGATAAGATAAGGGACGGACCCTGTCATCGACCTCAAGACATGAATCCCGGAATTTACACATCAGTGCATCTACAGCGGCAACTCCCACTCCCCCTCCCTCAATGGCTTCGCAAGACTGCTAGTCTCCCTCTTGACAAACCTGCCATACCCCTTCTCGCCCCTCAGTCCCCCGTTATCCCGGTCCCACACCACCCTCCCCCTCAACACCGTCCACCTTGGCCACTGCCTCATCCTTCTCCCCTCAAAAGGCGTATAATCAACATCATGGTGCAACATCTCATTCGTCAAGTCAAACTCCTCCATCTTCCCTTCCGGATACCAAATATTGATATCCGCATCGCTCTCCCCCTCAACCAGCGCGCCCTTTAGCGGGTACAGTCCATACAGTTTCGCAGGGTTCGAGGATGTCACTTCGACGAATTTTCTGAGGTCGAGACGCCCGGCGGAGAGCGTGAGGGCGAGACGTGTTTCTATTCCCGGACAGCCGTTGGGTATGTATTTGAAGTGGCCCAGCGGATGTTCGGCGGAAATACTGCTCTTTTTGCCTGTTGCGCTGTCGTCGTAGCGGAAGGGACAGTGGTCTGAGGATAGGATGGTGAAGGTGCCGTTTGCCAGTCCTTCCCAAATTACGTCGCAGTCTGCTTCGGACTCGCGTGGTGGAGGGGAGCATACGCATTTCGCGCCTTCGAAGCCGGGTTGGTCCAGGTCCAGTTTCGTGAGGAAGAGGTACTGTGGACAGGTCTCTGCGTAGATGGGTAGTCCGCGATCTTGTGCGGCTTTGATGTGCGCGGCTGCTGCGGGGGTGGAAACGTGTACGATTAGGATCGGCGTGTCCATGAATTCGGATAGGCTGATGGCGCGGTATGTGGCTTCTATTTCGGCTATGGGTGGATGAGACGATCCGTGGTATTTTGGTGCAAAAAGCTTTTTCTTCTCGAGCTGCGTGGTCATCCAGTCTATGACTTGCCCGTTCTCGGCGTGGATCATCGTGGTGATGCC
Organism: Clathrospora elynae; assembly: GCA_010015635.1. Lineage (NCBI taxonomy): Eukaryota > Fungi > Ascomycota > Dothideomycetes > Pleosporales > Diademaceae > Clathrospora > Clathrospora elynae. Next base: position 23,079 of record ML976013.1, read on the forward strand.
TTGCTTTCGCGCTTCGAGGAGGATGTCGAGAATCTGGCCGTCGTGGAGCTGGAGCGCCTCGTAGGTCATGTAGATCTTGATGGAGGAGATGCCTTCTGAGCGGAGCGTCTCGAACTCTGACAGGGCCTTTTCGGAGGGGTTGCCGACTATGATGTGGAATGAATAGTCGATGTAGCAGTTATCTTTTGCTCGTTCGTGAGTTGCCGCCAGGGTGTCGAGAAGCGTGTCTTCGGTCTTCTTCTGCGGCGCAAATGTGACCATAGTTGTTGTGCCACCGCATACTGCTGATCGACTTCCAGTCTCGTAGTTATCTGCCGTTGAGCCGTTCCCGAACAATGGAGGCTCTTGGAGATGAACGTGAGCATCTACTCCTCCTGGCATGACATAACCGCCTTCAGCATTTATCGTCCTCGCTGCTTTCGCATCTTTCAGGCCGCCTCTTGGAACTACCTTGGCGATCTTCTCGTCCTTCACTGCGACATCCCACTCTTGGATATCCGTGTCTGATACAACCACTCCGTTGATGATGATCAGATCGTATTCGGTAGCCATATTGTTGCAACCCTTGTCCAAAATGCACAAGCTTGCAACTTGTACCTAGCGATGAAAGAGCCCATGTTGGCTGTTGTCGTGGTCTTTGTAGAGAAGGCTAGACCGAAGTGAGGTGCCTATCGCGACCCCTCCAATGCTGCCCCACACTCATTCTACATCGTCTTCCTCCGCGCAGCTTATCAGCAAGCCAACGCCTATCCCAGAGAGGCAGGCAATTCGGTACGATGAAGGCGCCCTGCACAGTCATAGCAATCCGTCATTGGTCTTTATCCTGCACGCGTCTGCCGTCGGAAAACGCGTCTCGCGATAATATCACCACCCAGCTGCATCATCAATATGTGCCGCGTCACTGAGCTACGACAGCTCATACCTGAACTTCCATGGCTTCAAATTTCCTTAAGATCAATGGCGAGAGGCTGAACAGCACGTTGCAGGATACGTGCACGCAACATGGTGCCCTGGCAGCGCCTTCGACGGGCATGTGCCGCCTCACGCTGACTCAAGAGGACAAAAATGCGCGAGACTGGCTGGTCGCAGAATGCAATAGCTTGGGATGTGAAGTAAAGATAGATCAGATGGGGAACATGTTCGCGATACGGCCAGGTACAGCGAAAGACAAGATGCCGATTGCCATGGGCAGCCATATGGACACTCAGCCGGCAGGTGGAAGGTATGTGGGGAAACTAAGACCTTCGGGCGCAACAACTGATATCCTTCAGGTACGACGGCATCCTCGGCGTCCAAGCAGCCCTCGAAGTCCTCCGTACCCTCCATGAGAACAGGATCGAAACGCACTGCCCAGTTGCGCTCATAGACTGGACTAACGAAGAAGGCGCACGCTTCCCCGGCGCCATGATGGCTTCAGGAGTATGGAGCACAAAGAGCAGCACACCGCTAGAAGCTTGTTGGGACATACAAGACAAGCAAGGGATACGCATGAAAGATGCTCTACGGCAGATCGGCTACCTAGGAGATACGCTATGCGACTACCGCGAAAATGGGCTTGAATGCCACTTTGAGCTGCACATCGAGCAAGGCCCCATACTCGAGAAAGAGGGCAAGAGCGTGGGCGCTGTGACTTCGGTGCAGGGCATGAAGTGGTTCGCGGTCCGCGTTGAGGGAGTGGAAGGTCACTCTGGAACGACTCCAATGCCGGATCGCGCCGACGCTCTGGTCACGGCATCGCGTCTCATCACCGCTGTGCGAGATACAGCTTTGAAGACCGAACTAGGTGTCGCTACCGTTGGAGTCATCAACAGCGACACTTCGAGCCAAGCCACCATCCCCGCAGGCGTAAACTTCATCATCGACATCCGCTGCTCAACGGACGACGTGGTGGAGCAGCTGGCTACTGCGATTTTTAAAGTCTTCGACGACATCATAGCGCAAGAGAATAACGGAACAATTTACAAGGTCGAGCGCTCATGGGGTCTCCCAGAATCGAAATTCCACCCACACTGCATCAATGCTGTGCGCGCTTCTGCGGTGAAGGCAGTGGGTGAAAACCAGATTATGGATATGAAGAGCCGAGCTGGGCATGATAGTGCGTGGACGAGTAGGGTGTGCCCGACGAGCATGATCTTCGTGCCGAGCAAAGAGGGTATCAGCCACAACCCGAACGAATACACGAGTCCAGAGCACTGTGCGTTGGGAGCGCAGGTACTACTCGATGCCGTGCTTTACTACGATGAGAAGGTCAAGAGCGGGCAATATTAGTTCTGCCACCCAGACAGCGCTTATGAAGGTGACAAGCAATATGATCCAAGTACGCGGTGTCACCATTTCACCAAAACTGTCTACAAAGAATCGAACCAGTTCCTTTAACCAGAGTACACAGCCGGCCCCGGGCTAACATACTTGAAGCTCGAGTCGTAAATCGACTTGGTAAACAGCGCATCACTAAGTTTATACGCACCCGGAAAGCTGACTCCACTCGGATTCGCACTCCCACCCCCCGTCACCTTGACCTGGAAGCAACTCACATATGGCTGCGGGTTCCCCGCACCAGCATGCAGCGCAATCACCTCGGCCCTGACCAGGTAGTCACCGCTAGCAATGCTCTTAGGCACAGTAAAAGCCCGCTTTCCGCAGTTGGCGTTGAGGATCTCGGTGCCCCAGGACGTGGTCGTGCCCGTGTACCCGTCTTCTGCGACCTTGAAGAAGGAGCCACTGGCTGCCGTCTTGGCGTCGGACACTTTGGCCATGTAGACGAGTACGGGGCCGTAGTGGTTGCCGCCAATGGCGGGTTGGGTGCATTTGCGGTCGCCGGGTTGGGCGTGCATTTCGACGGTCAGAGGTGAGCCGGCTGATGGAATATTTAGTAAAGATGCTTGTGTGATTGGGTTGTGATGGAGGACGTACCGGCGACTTCACAGACACCGGATGATGTAGCGGGCCCACGGCCACAGAACATGTCTGGCGAGGTGAGGCTGGCAATGGGGTTGTTGTCCTTGACTGTTCGTGTACAGCTTGTGGCTTTGTCTTCGGTTCCGACCCAGAGTTCCTGCCATGTGGAATGGGCGGAGACGCTTGCCGCAGCAGCGAGGAGGACGGTGGCGTACTTCATCGTGGCGCTAAGGAAAGATCTGGATAGCTGAGGTATAGGATTTGGGAAGCGAGACAATGCGTTTCGTACTGCCACCATTTCCTTCAACGGCACATTTCCAGTATTTATACGGCCGCCCTTCCCCACGTGCCATCGCCTCGCTATGTGTTCAGCAATCTACAAGCAAACTCTATCAACCCTGTCATACCACACAATCGCCCTTCAAATCATTACCACTAGCCAAAGAGTGAATCCAGTCGCCCTTGTCACTTATATAAATTGCATATACAGCAGTTAAGCTTCCTTGGCAGGAGTTAGAGTAGCACGTGCCCATCAGCGTTCAATCTACCATGCGTCCCTGCCATTCGCGGAGACTTAGATAAACCTCCAGATTTTACCGCATCAGGCACGGTACTGAGATTCGGGTCGGGTGTCACATGGAATGTGATTTCTGTTTGGATGCAGTGCAGCCCTGCTATATGAAGGGCGGTATATTGTGTGTGGCCACTAGGACTGTGAGGTGTGGCGGTGCTGAAGTTGCGTAAGCGGGTAGCTTCTGTCGGTTACTGCGAGGACTTTGGATTTTATTTACAGCATTCTCTTTCCTGATATATATATGTGTGTGTGTGTGTGTGTGTGTGTGTTCAGATCGAAATTTGGTGGAGATGATTTGTGGTGTAGACGTTGCGAAGTAAATCAGCCGGTCCATCGATATAGCCACTCGCACAAGCTCGTCTGTTCGAAACATGGGCGAGGGCTCTAGAGCACCCTTTTTTCTCTATGTGCTTTCAAGATCCACATGTCTTTTTCTAGTCTTGATTTCGAATGCTTGGGCGATTATTAGGGAGGATGCTGAAGGTGCACATAAACGTCATCGAGTGTGACAACCATTCTCAACCCGATACGAATAGATTACACGTCGTATATATTCGACCGACGGCAAATTTATTTCCATGTTTTCCGGGTTTCGATCAAGCCTCTTCCGCAGAGCATCTTGCGGTCGACGTTTTTCTCGTGCTCTTCACTGGGCAGAGGGTTCAAGGTACCGCATTGAGAGCCTGCCTATGCTCCCGTCACCTTTGCGCTCTTGCCAAAGTAGTTCGCCAGTGTATTCTTCTGCGCCGGCTTGTCTTTCTTCGCAGCAGCCTCCGTTTTCGTCCTCGCACCCTCTCCCAAACCCATCAACTTCTTGAACTCTTCCCATTCTTGCTTTCCTACGATGCCGCCACTGGCCTCCTTGTGCCCTCTCGCAAAACTCCCACCAAGTCGTGCTCGCAAGTCTCCATCCTCCGCTACAATGTTTTCTAGCTTCTTGATGATATCAACTTTCTCTTCACCCTCCCTCGCTTGCGCAACCTTAGCAACGCGACACGAGAAGTTGACTTTATCGGGCAGATATCCTTCGTTCGCGCACATGACAATTTCGAGCTTGTTGGACTTGAGATGGCCCGACCAACGCGTCGCGATAATAGGGTGGATCTGCGCAGCTGAGGATATCGTAAGAACAGCGATGGTGGCATCAGCGGAGAACTTGGGCGCTGTATGTGTGCATCGCTCCGTCTCACGTCTGACCTCAAAAGACGCATCGTGAAGTTTCTCATTCTCCTTAATCGCACCAGGGCCCGTCGCGGATATCACAACATCCCACGCATCCTCAACGTTATACGCTGCTGATCGTCTCGGCGCGTTTACCAGCGCTACGGCATCGTTGATGGCCTTCTTGGGGTGTTGTTTAAACGTCGCTGTCATGTCTGGAAAGGGCGGCTCCCACTTTATGCTGCTTCCTAGATCGCCATGTGTACCGAGCGCGGCGAGCCATGAGATTTTGTCGCTCAAGTCTGGATGCAATGGTAGACAGATGTGGTACGTTAGAAGCGCACTGGTCGCAACAGGCGGACAGTCATGAGCTGTGACATACTCGGCACCTTCGGGAAAGCCGCCTTCGTCTGTGAAATGGTGGTCTATAACGAGACATTTATGCGGTAAGTCGACGAGAGGCGGTGTCTTTCTGCTGCCTTGATCCAGAACGAAGATATAGGATGGTGACCTAGCGTTTATGGCGTCCTGGGTACTTTCATCGTGTATGTTAGACCCTTTTGGTGGGAAGTAGACGGATATCAGATCAGATGATAGACCTAGAGATGTAAGGGTGTGATGGAGAATGGCGCCGGAGGAAAGACCGTCTGCATCTTTATCTGGCAGAATAAGAGTTTGCTTTTGAGCTTTAGCACTATTAATTGTCAGTAGAAGTCTAAGCTTGGTTCACGAATATGGCGTAGAGGCGTTAACTATACCATTCTTTGATAACTCCCCGCGCGCGTTCAACCTGCTCTTTCCGCGCCGGCCATACCACTTCCCCAGACTCATCTTGTCGAGACGCTGTAAGACGGTACGCAGGGATGACTACCTTCGCCTTCTTAGATGTCGGTGCTGATATGACCTTTTCAGCTTTGCGCTTTAGTGAACTCGTCATTGCCGTGGACGCGTGAAGTTGGCGATGATTGGCGTAATAGAAGTTCAAACTGAGAGATTGCGAACGTTTTCGGGACCTCAACAGGGTAAAGATTTGCTTTACTGGTCGGCAGGCAATTAGTCGCATTCCTGCTGTTACATGTGTAAAGACGAGCAGGAACATCAGGGTGAAAGGTACAAACAATCGATGACGTCAATCCCCTAGTCTGTTTTCAGTCTGTTTACCAGAGTTCAGACAAGTGCTAATGCTGCGCGCATCCTCAACACAAATGTAATTCGCGGGTATAAGAACAAAACTCGCCGCTGATGAGTACAGAAGCATCAGAAACAACCATACTGCCCTTTCAAGTACGTACCCAAAGAGCTTGGCTTTGTAGATGCAAATTCGTGTTGTGGGTAGCAAGGGTGCGCCCGTCGAAGCCGATTCCCGTCAGCTTAACTTCGAAAGTTTTGCCAGTAATCTGATTAACCAGTTTCTGGTTCAAGATGTGCTCCAATGCGTACGCTCGGCCTAGCTCCAGGCCATCAACGTGGATCAGGAAGTGCGAGAATGGTCCCGTAATCCTGCTGTATGGCATACCTTCGAGTCTTAAGTTGGCGCTGTCCGTATCGCTGTAGTCCCAGCATAGTCTTACATGCTTGTTCTCCGCCTCGCCGCGGTTCTCAAGCCGCATGTTGTCGATATTGTATAAATGCGATATCTGCATGACCGATCTCGGTGCAACCCGTACCTCCAAAACGTCCAGCAACCGTATTGTCCCTTCCACGGCGGCAGGCAGCCCCCGCATATGAACTCCTATTTCTCGGAGGCGAATGTTGGGCGTCTGCAATACTGTGCCGCTTTTCGTCTTGACAGGATGAGTGCCGTCGCCCGCTGGGATGGAGAGGAGGTGAATAGCATCAGTGGTCTTCAAGTAGAAGGATACTACAACACCACTTTTCGATGGTAGCATGTTCCGACTATAGATTTCGAGTTGGAGAGAGCCGTTTGCGGGCATGTCGAGCCTGTAGAGGGGAAGCCGCTGTTCTGGAATCTCGCCCGTATTCGGTGTTGCCGACGAGTCGTGTTTGGCTTCAATCACCAAGTGTGTACGGTATACTGTGTTCTCTAGGCGATACGAAATCTTAATGGCTTGATCTCCGTCCTTCGACGCTAGGGGGCATGGGAGGATCGACTGTGCATCAAGCTGCGAATGCATGCTGTGGTCGCCAAAAAACTCCTTCGCCTCGTCACCATGTAAGCCAAATGCGCGACTGAAGTCAGTATAGAAGAAGCTCTCCGATCCAACAGGATACTCTCTCGCAGTATTAATGATCGCAAACTCCTTGTTCGGACGATGACGCGACGCACAATCTCCGCAAGAGCAGTCAAGGTCATTCGGTAGTACAGCCCCTTGCCACACTACTCTCTCAATATCCCGCCCATAGCTAGGAAAGTGCTCGAATGACCACGCCGGTGCGAAGATACCTGCTGAGAATCCTAGTTCTGCAAGCTTGGCCACTGCCACTCCAGTGTTGGTGCCACCGCCTCCATATTCGGGATACGTGACGCGTGGATGTGTAAAGCTGGACGTGTTCTGCGCCCATACGTCGATGCCAAAGAAAATGTTTCGAGGCAGAAGCTTGCTGGACAAGGCAAGCTGCCTTGAGCTCTCAGTGTCACCTTCTGTCCAGCAGTAGTTTGTAAGAAAGCTCCCGCAGGCTTCTGCGAACCGAAGATTGAAAGTGTTGAGCGCGTTTTGATACGACACCTTATTCGAATTGGTAAGCGCATCGTACCTATAACCATTAGTATGTGTCGTTTGTATACTCGAGTTACGAGGCGCTCACCATATGAGCCGCCTTGATTCTCCCAGCTCGGCCCGCAATTGACACAAGAACATCTCCATGATATCCGCATTCCAGGCATCCTTCGGAAACGGCTTCTCGATGTTCACCAGCCAGCCATCGAATCCGAAATGCATAGCAATGTTGGCCAAGTTCTTCGCCATAGGGAACACGATGCTTTCACTGTCTTTCGTATGCTGCAGTAAGCGATCCGAGCCCTCTGTCTGCGGTTCAATCAATATCGTCCCAAGAACCTCCACACCGTTGCGGTGAAGCGCATTCGTCCACGTCGGCGGGGGCACGCATACTAGCTTATGAGAGAAGTAGATGAATGAATCAACGTATTGAAGATATTCACAAGCGTACATGGCCTCGCCCACGCCAACTCCCTGTACGCTCTCGTAATCGTGATAGTTTCCTGCATGGTCATGAATCAAGAGGACGTTCGCTTTTCCAATGCCATCTTCGGCATTTAAATCTCTTCGCCACAACAGAGGCGTATTCGCGCTTTGGAGAGGATCAAATTCGGCCTCCGTCCACGATTCTAATTGATCAAAGGTGTCGAAGTAAGTGAAGCCCTTCAGCCGATCCAATTCACGTTGCTTGCGTCTTTCCTCTGGTGTCGGTCCTGTGTCTGGAGAAGGGAACAGATGTCGATATCCGTCTCGAATTGGCCTCAGGATTTCTTTCCAGCCTAGGAGGCTGGCCATGATCTGAGAAAGCAATTGTTGGTGTCCATGCACTCACGCGGCATGACCGGCAGTGACGTTGGAGCCGGTGGCAGGGGCAGGTCTTGGCATGCAAGGATATAGCTCTCATGCCTCGTAGCTGCCGCCAAACGTGTCTTTTATGTCGGGAGGACAAAAACCTCACCACTCTTCGAGCCGCCAAACCTCTGCTGCCCTGCTCGCCGCGCCTAGCGACTCTCTTCCGCCATAATGAATCTCTTCCGGCTGCTAGGTACGATAGTTGGGCGCGGAGGCCTGCGCGACCTCCAAGTGCTCCCTCGAAGACTGGTTGTAATGCTGATGATTGCACAGGGGATCTATCCCACCTGCTCTCCATCCTGATCCTCCTGCATAAGATGAAAGTGTCAAGCGTACGCCCTACCAAATTGCTCTCTTACGCGCCTTTTCTAATCGAGAAACCTCTAGAGCGCGTCCGGCATCTCGTTCAAGTCGCAATTCCTCTACCTCGTGGTCTACCTCACGCGGTATATCGACCTGCTATGGACCTTCTACGAGCCGAAGGCACTCTACAATACCATCTTCAAGATCATCTTCATCAGCACATCCGCCTACACCGTGTACCTCATGCTCAACGACTACAAGCCGACCCACGACCCAAACCTGGACACGTTCAAGGTGCAATACCTGCTAGGAGCGAGTGCGGTGCTGGCGATACTGTTTCCGTACAAGTACACGGTCTCTGAGGTGGGTAATACAGGAATAGTAGTGGGGGAAGGTGCTAATGAGACGTAGATCCTCTGGGCCTTCTCTATCTGGCTGGAGTCGGTGGCTATCCTGCCCCAGCTCTTCATGCTGCAAAGAACCGGCGAGGCGGAGACGATTACGACGCACTATCTCTTTGCGCTGGGCGCATACAGGGCGCTGTATATCCCCAACTGGATCGTCCGGTATTTCTTCGATGTGCCCAAGTTTTATGACCCAATTGCCGTTATTGCTGGCATCATCCAAACGGTCCTCTACTCGGATTTCTTCTACATATACTATACGAAGTAAGTCATGGAAGACCCGACCTACCAAACTGCACACAGGATACTGATCGAGGTGCTCTAGGGTCATCCAAGGCAAGAAGTTCAACCTGCCGGTTTAGGCTATTAAAGCGTGTGCTGATGTCCCTTTCTACTGGCCCGCGGCCGATTTTGGCCATTTTGAGCTTCATGTATCGGCATAGCCACTTGGCTGGCGTTTTGGAGGCCTTATATTCGCCTGGCTGGGTTGTTGAACCCAGATGATGTAAAACTAGGAGTAAACGAGCATGTAGGAAGATAACATAAATTGAAATGTAGCAAATTGGCCTGATCGGTACCGATGAGCCAGCCTGAAGAGTTAAATAGGCGATCGATTATGAAGCACAGGGCTCTGCAAAGGCTCACGAAGCCATACAGATTACCTAGGTACCCTAAGACGATGATGCTGCATAATCTGATCGATAAGGCTGAGACACGTGAAGTAGGGCCCTGCATGCAAGCGCTACTAACGGACTTTCGGTCGTGCTTGCCAATCAACCAGGGCCGCCAACACTCCGCACTGCCTACACCAACACGTCAACCTTTCCCCTATATCGCCTATTAATACCCATTTCGCTCACTGTTTCCATTCCCATCTTCCTTTCTAGCGTTGCTGCCGTAACTGCGCTTCTCGACAGTCACACGGCCGACTTCTGCATAACGTCTTGACCCTGGACGACTACGTAGCGTGCGCACGCGAGGCCACCTGCACGCACACAACCACACTATGTTCTGCCTACGGAGCTGGATCCCCGTTCTTTTCTTCCTGTACGTCACACATTTACCATGTCCAATCACGCGCCGCATACTAATGGCGACTACAGACTGCGAACACACGCCTCCCCCGTCTACCTCGTCCTCTTCATCTCGGCCACATACTTCCTCAACCGGCCATGCGTGTACTGCTCGATACTCCTCTTCATTCTCGTCGTCGCGCTGTTCGACTTCCACACGCCGTGGTTCGATCCGCCGCTTTCAGAGACGGCGGAACTAGCCCTGAACGGGACGGCGCTGGAGACGGCAGGCGTGCTGGCGCAAGCGGCGAATCACACGGCGCAGGCGATGATGAAGAGCGCAATGGAGGGCGTGAGGGGGAAGATTCAGATGGGCGGGGCAGGACAGGCGAGTGGGGGGCAGAGTCATGAGTGGGTAAAGGGGCTGCTGGGGAAGAAGGAGTGGCGGATACAGTGTTTGGATGTGCTGATACGGGTTTGAGTCGATGATATCACTGCATGGCTGGCGTGTGGGTTGAAGCATTTGCATGGCGTCAATGGGTATACCACAATCTGAATTATCTTCTCAATTATCCTGGCCTCAGAATCATGTGTCGAGAAGAATTGATTTGACCCCGCGCTAGCAGTCATGCAGGGATCCGACGTGGGGCAACCGCATGTTCACCTTCCCCTCCGAGCGCGCGCCTGCTGCATCATTTCAAGCTATTGCAACCCCCCTTCGCCTTCACGCTGGCTGCTCTTTCTGCTTCTGCGAGACGCTGCTGTCGACTGTCGGGATACAAGAGGACTTCAAGTTCATCTTACAGCGTCCTTCACTTCCTTCAAAGCTCGCTTTCCAAGAGTCGTATACATCCCGCGACTCACGTTGACAGCGGAAGAAGTTTCTCTTCCACAGCTAGAGAGCTTCCCGCTACCCCGAAAACACATCTGAGACTGCGACCGAGATTTGCGGTTGCAGGACCAAGCGCATTTGGAGTCCAGAAGAGATTCTGCCAGAGCGAAGTCACCAGTAGCTTCGCAAACATGGCGTCGGACCGTGACATTCTCCCAGCATGGTCAGTCATGCTAACCACGCCATTGGCTTGGTTTTCACAGCTGGAGGCTAACTATTTCCCAGGGCCAAGCCATCGCACTACGCCCTCTCCCTCTACGACATCGAGTTCGGCGGCAAGTTTGGCTTCCAAGGCACTGTCAACATCACCACCAACATCACAAAGGACGACGGCTTCACTGATCTCGTACTGAACGCATATCAGCTCAAGATACACAGCGCCGAGCTTAAGACTGGGGCTAAGACGCTGTCGGCGAAAGACATCTCGTACGATGAGAAGAGGCAGCGAGTGACACTGGACTTTGGCGAGAAGATCAGCCACACTGGCGATGCGGAGCTAGAAATCAAGTTCGAGGGCACCGTCAACAACATCATGGCCGGCTTCTACCGCTCCAAATACACGCCCAAGGGCGACGTCCCCGCGTCTGTCGCCAAAGACGATGAGTTCCACTACATGCTCAGCACCCAGTTCGAGTCATGCGACGCCCGCCGTGCCTTCCCCTGCTTCGACGAGCCAAACCTCAAAGCGACCTTCGACGTGGAGCTCGAGATCCCGAAAGACCAGGTCGCGCTCAGCAACATGCCCGAGAAGGAGATCAAGTCGAGCAAGCGGGAGGGCTTCCACAATGTCGTGTTCGAGCGCTCGCCCATCATGTCCACGTACCTCCTGGCCTGGGCTATTGGAGACTTCGAGTACGTCGAGGCCTTCACCGAGCGCAAGTACAACGGCAAAAATATTCCAGTCAGGGTCTACACCACGCGCGGCTTGAAGGAGCAGGGTCGCTTTGCGCTGGATAACTGCCACAAGATCGTGGACTACTTCTCTGAAGTTTTTCAGATCGACTACCCTCTGCCCAAGGTCGACCTGTTGGCTGTCCATGAGTTTGTGAGTATTACACGCTCGTATACGCACGATTGTGCTGATCGTTGTCTTCTAGTCACACGGAGCCATGGAGAATTGGGGACTCATCACCTACCGGTAAGCATCGCATAGACTTGATTACCCAGGAAAGGCACTGACCCCAATTTCAGTACTACCGCAGTGCTGTTCGACCCTGCAACATCTGCAGACAGCTACCGAAACAGGGTAGCCTACGTTGTAGCTCACGAGCTCGCCCATCAGTGGTTCGGCAACCTAGTCACCATGGACTGGTGGAGTGAGCTCTGGCTCAACGAGGGATTCGCTACTTGGGTGGGATGGCTTGCCATCGACCACCTGTATCCCGGTATGCTCACTCGTCTACTCATCATAGCCTCTCTCTAACAACATTGCCAGACTGGAACGTATGGGGACAGTTTGTTGTACGTCACAAATCTCGAGGTACCTGCTCGAATAGCCTGCTAAAGTGTGCATCTAGACTGAATCCGTGCAACAAGCCTTCGCCCTCGACGCCTTACGAACATCCCACCCCATCGAAGTTCCCGTATACGACGGACTGGAGGTTGACCAAATCTTTGATCACATCAGTTACCTCAAGGGAAGTTCTGTCATTCGCATGCTGAGCGCCCATCTCGGCGAGAAGGTGTTCCTACAGGGTGTTGCCGATTACCTGAAGGCCCACCAGTACTCGAACGCCACCACCAACGATCTCTGGTCTGCTTTGAGCAAGGCTTCTGGTCAGGACGTCAACAGCTTCATGGACTTTTGGGTTCGCAACATCGGCTTCCCAGTCGTTACCGTTGCCGAAGAGCCAGGTCAGATCGGCCTTCGCCAACAACGCTTCCTCCTGGCCGGCGACGTAAAATCAGAGGAAGACCAAACCACCTGGTGGATTCCACTAGGTCTTCATACCGGTGACTCCGCTTCGGCCGCGTCTGTTCACAAGACCACTGCTCTGACCCAGAAGGAAGACACTATCCGTGATGTCAATGACGGCTTCTACCAACTGAACAAGAACCTGACTGGCTTCTATAGAACCAATTACCCGGCGGACCGCCTCAAGAAGCTTGGAGAGGCTCGGGACCAGTTGACTGTGGAGGACAAGATCGGACTGATCGGCGATGCGTACGCAAATGCCGTCGCTGGCTACGGCTCCACGGCTGGCCTTCTTGCACTCGCTGAGCGCTTCCAGGACGAGTCGGACTATCTGGTCTGGTCTCAGATCCTCACCAATATTGGCAACGTCCGCAGCGTGTTCTCTGGCAGCCAGGATATCAGCGAGGCTTTGAGAAAGTACCATCTCAAGCTAATAACCCCAGCCGTAGAGAAGGTCGGATGGGTATTCAAGGAAGGCGAGAGCTACCTTGTCGGTCAACTGCGCGCTAGCCTCATCTTGTCTGCTGGTATCGTCGGCCACAAGGCGACCGTAAACGAGGCTCTGAAGCGCTTCGATGCCTACATCTCCGGAGAGGACAAGGCAGCCATCCATCCCTCTCTACGCCGCGCCGTCTTCGCCACCGCTATTAAGAACCGCGGTGAGCCAGCGCTCAAGGCCGTACAAAACGAGTACCTCAACACCACCTCCATCGACGGCAAGGAGATCTGCCTCGGCTCTCTCGGTCGCGTCCAGACCCCCGAGCTCGCCCAACAGGTCATGAACTTTGTCTTCTCTGACAAAGTCGCCCTACAGGACAAGCACTCCAGCACCATCGCTCTCGCCAATAACTCCAAGGTCCGTCCTGAGGTGTGGAACTTCATCCGCGATAACTGGGACTCGAAGGTTCATCCTGCGCTCAGCGGCAATGCTGTTGTGTTGGAGCGCTTCTTGCGTTTTGGTCTTAACAAGTTTGCCGATGCTGCGATTGCGGATGATATTCAGAAGTTCTTCAAGGACAAGGATACGAGGGGGTACAACAAGGGACTTGAGGTTATCGATGACACGATTCGCAGTTATGCGAGTTATGCGAAGAGGGATGAGGGAGTTGTTAGGGAGTGGTTGGGTGCGAATGGATACCTGGGTTGAGTAGGGAGAGAAGTGAGATGAGTCTACGCTACAGAGGTTGTGAGGAACCCAGAGCTGTCTGATTTTCTACCTTCTTGACAGTGTGAATAGCGTACAGCTTCACAAAATATACTGCAATATGGCAGCCGTCATAACTCTACCTGTTTACCCACCTTTTGAAACCTGTGATACCAGAATTTTCGAATCTAGCAAACGGAATTAATGCGCGCACGTCTGCAGTTTTGCAGTTTTTTCGCTCCCATTGAGCGAGTATCTCTGCCGCATTTCCTTCTCTCGGTACACGGCTTATGCAGCAAGCTTATTCATGACAGCATAAGCCTTCTCGGTTTACACACCGCCTTCATCCTTGGACATATAACTGAACACATTGCCCTGCCAGCAATTGGATCTCTATAACGTTCTCTCTCAGCAATCCAAATCCCTTTGAATGAAATTTTTGGGGGGGTGTCAAGAAGAATATGGCTAATAATACACCTACGGCGGTGGTCAAAGTCGCAGTCACACAACATGAACCCGTATGGTTCGACCTCGGCGCCACGGTGGAGAAGACTTGTAAGTTGATCAAGGAGGCGGCGGATGAGGGAGCGGGATTGGTGGTTTTTCCAGAGGTTTGGATTCCGGGGTATCCGGCGTGGGTGTGGTGAGTCTTCTCCCCTTCTCCCTTTCGCCATCCTTCTTGACTCACACGGTCCACCAGGGCTCGACCCCTCGACCCCCCGCTCGCAACATCCTACATCAAAAACTCGCTCCGCTACGATTCTCCCGAGATGGAGAAGATCTGTGCCACGGCGAAAGAAGCGGAGATAGCCGTCGTGCTTGGGTTTTCAGAGAACGAGTATAACAGCTTGTATATCAGCCAGTGCATAATATCCGCAACGGGCGAGGTGCTGATGAAGAGGAGGAAGTTGAAGCCCACACACATGGAGCGCACCGTCTTTGGCGACGCTGGGGGTGCCAGTCTGAACAACGTTGTCGATGTCCAAGGCGTGGGAAGGGTCGGAGCGCTGAGTTGCTGGGAACACATGCAACCGCTACTCAAGTACCACACGATGAGTTTGAGAGAGGAGATCCATGTAGCTGCGTGGCCGCCTCTCCAGCCCTTTGCCAAAGTCAGCGAAGGTCTGTTTAGTATGAGCGCTGATGGTACGTCTTTACCCCCCCTTTTTCTTCTACCCCTCCTCACATCGCCTTCCCTATATCCCACTAACACACACCCGCATAGGCTGCGCAGCCCTCTCCCAAACCTACGCCATGGAATCCTCAACCTTTGTCCTACACTGCACATCCGTGATAACACAATCCGGTCTCTCCGCACACGGAACAGAGGGCAACCCTATGTTCGGCCTCGTTGGCGGTGGGCACTCTGCTGTCTATGGGCCTGATGGGAGTAGACTCACCGAGCCTATGCCAGCGGATCAGGAATGTTTCATCTACGCTGATCTGCCGATGGATAGGCTGATTAGTATGCGGCATTTTGCGGATCCGGTTGGTCACTACTCGAGGCCTGAGTTGCTGTGGTTGGGCGTGGATAGTAGGGAGAAGAAGCATGTTAGGCGGGAGGAGGAGGGTGCTGGTGATGAAACGAACGGAGAGGGGAAGAGGGGGAAGTGATGAAGGGCGTCGCTGGGGTTGTTGGGGTGGAGTGGGTGTGGGAAAGCGTGAACAGCTACGCGAGTGACAGACACTTGCTGCGGATTGGGATATGAGGTCCAAGGGTGCTGTTGTAAAAGATCTTTCAGGTGATAAAGAAGAGGCCTACTAGATAGCTTTACGCTTACTTTCAAAGTCCAACATACTACAGCGTCTGGTAAAGCAAGGCATAGTTGCATGGATGGAGGGTTGTGACGGCTCATCTAGCCTGAGATGATTAGCTAGGTATGTGCCATTGTGACTTCCCAGCACAAAGCTACATCTAAGAGCCACTTCATCCACATCGGCTCAATCTCACCTGTCGGCCATGATGATGATGATGATGATCAGCAGCCAAGGCCCTTTTCCCAAAGCCCCTACAACTCCTCCATATCCTCATCGCCCAGATCCAGAACCGGGAAGTCCCCAGCCTCGCATCGCTCAGGCCTGACGAAGACACCGCAGTTGCTCCCGCACTCAAAGTATCGCTTGCCCTTGACCGTGCCGTCGTTCTTGCCAGTTGGCTCGTCAAGAGTCACGCCGATCCATACGCCTATTCCAGGGATCTCGGGGACAAGACCAATGTAGGAGACTGTGCCGCGGCGGGCGTCTGATTCAGGAAGGAGGCGGACGCGTGTTGAGAGAGATAGACCTGTTCAGGTTTGTTAGTCGATGCTCTGTCAATATCTGGTCAACATTGTTCAAGTCGATATTAATACCAGCAAGCAGGCTTTGTCAATATAACGGATTGTGGTATTCGCGTTGGCCTCGCAAAGCATTCCAGGGTACGCGATTGAGGCAGAGCAGACAGATCCCCGAGTCAAGTGCGTTGCATAAAGTCGGTGCATCACATGTGCCTCCTGCACGTTGAGCACACGTAGCGAAGCTCAGTAACCCGCAGGCGGAGAAGCAGCCGTGGACCGACAATGCAAGATATGCCCAACGTGGTTCTCAAGTGGAGAAGTGATGCGCCAATACGAAGGCTCGTCAGGCCGTTGGTCGTCAACAGACTGCATAGGCGAGCGGCCCGTTTCATAGAGTCCTCACGGCCGCGGGGTAAAAGCTCGGGCGTAGCGCGCCACACGTCTGATACGAGCTTCGTGCCAAAGAAACTCTGTTCTCGCTTTATGAAAGGTATTTTTGGTGTATCTGGCGAGACGACAACAAATGGAGTCCGAATAAGGCTAGAGGCGATGGTGTTGATTGATATTGAGTTTCGGCATGTTTCGTCCCGGCGCTTATTCCAAGCGGAATAGTTGCGTGGCGGAACCAAATCTTGAAGCGACCGGATCGCAATTGATACCCTAAGCACGCACATGAGGTTTGTGGTACCCGTGTGACAGTCGATGTGCTCTAATAGGAGCACAGGCCGCTATGATACACGCCGTCGAGTCCGGGTCCAGCCTGGCCAAGGTTTTTATGCACGACGCCCCGAAGGGAAGTTTTGTATGACAGGTTCGGTAAGACGATGCTCGATAGGGGGAGATTGCCTGTCATCACTCAACTTGCTTGGTTTGTAGATGACTACAGGATGAGACATGCTGTATCTTGCTAAATTACCCGAGGCAGCTGCAACGGAGGTGGCATTGGTGACATGCGGCCGTCCAGATCGAGAAGCAGTTGAAGCATATCCGGTTTGCGTGCTTAAATCACAGCGGCGAATACGAGCTTCCTCTGACATGACATATGGCGATTGATTTGCTTCTGCTGATATCGGTTGCCACAACCGTACGAGTTGATAGGCGGTTGCAAAAAAGGAAGTCTAGCTTACCTCTCTCTTCAACCTCACGTTCTGAAGCCCGGACCTTCTGCTGTTCGATGCTGGGAGCATCTGGGTCGAATCGTCCAAGTTTCTGAGCCCTCTTCCAGGCGAGAACACTATCGGTACGGTTCTCGTATTCTGCAGCTGGCATTTCATACTTGTCGACGGCTGAGAGATCGGTGAAGTCTGTTCGCGCAGCAGGTGGACGCGTGTCGACAACCTAATGCTGGATGTCAGGACGGGAACCATGTTCACGAGCAGCCATTCGTTCGTAGAGTGTTTTGAAAGAGCTCAGCCCGCGGGGCAGTAGATGCAGGGGCCGACTGTTCAGGTAGAGTTCGACGTCAAACGAGGCTGAAGTGCCGAGGAAAAGAGAGAAGAAACAAGCAATAGAGAGGATCCGCAGTTTGGTCCGAGAGGAAATAGTGCCCAGAGTCTGAAGCTCGATGCTCGAGCATGCTGTGACAACGGCGAGAGAAGCAAAACATCCCCCTTCACGAAAATGACGTTGTGCCAGCCTGTCAAGACGACAAAGATGGTGGATGGAAGCTGACCGAGGGGCACTGTGGGGCATCCAGATATGCAGGCATGACGCAGCCGGGGCCGACAGCCTCAGAGTGCAATCGAGGCAACGAATGGGAGTAGAAAAGAGGGCCATATACGAAGGGATTGGAGACGGCCGGTTTGTCAATGCTGTCCCCTAGCCAGTTGCCACATATCTCATGGCCCAGTCCGACTCTGCACTCCCTTGCAATTACTTTAAAATTAAGGATAGGGCAGCCAACGCGATGCGATGAGAGAGTAGAAGAAGCACTTACTGTTATCTCGGCATATGGCTGCAGCGGGAAGGCAGCAAGGCGCGTCTGCTCTTCGTCGGGCGCAACAAGAGCAACAGCATCTTGAGAGCCAACGCGTAATGACAACTGTTGGCTGCCTGCCGGGACACCAGTGATGGGCTCCAGGCGTGTCTTGAGATGCGCGATGGTCCAGGATGGAGAAATGCGGCGCTCCGAGGACGAGTTAGGCGAGCTGATTATGAGCGGCACATCGGCTGCGCTTTGGAGGGACATGTCGGCTGAAGACAGGTTGATTGCTTGAGATGCAATGCCAGCTAGCGACCAAGATGTTGAATTTAGAGCAAAACAAAGTGCTTGGGTCGATGGCGTGGGTGGGGACTTCCAAAAGCGGCTGCGCGATATGATGACAGTCCTGCAAGAGCGAGTGAAGTCGCGTTTGGAAAGAATGGGATGTCTTGTCTTGTGACCCGCTCTGTATGCGCGGTCTGGGCGAGGTGGTGTAGGGCCGCGAAAAAGCACTCGAGCTCTGCGGATATATCTGCGTGCATACGCATCTAGTATGTCAAGCGAGGCGCCAAGGCCGTCGTTTTGCATGTCTTCGAACGCCGCCTAATGCCCACGCCAACCCCACGCGCTCACATCAATCCATGCCATGCGAACCGTAGAAACAATCCCACGCCATGCGTTGGCATCGTTCGCGCGTGGTCGTTATGCCTATTTTGGAGTGTGTTTCGGTTTCGACGTGATGCCTGCGAGACTCCAACCAGTGGCTTCCGGCTCAAACTTCCTTACAGTACTCCAAGCTCACATTCGAAACCACGCTCTCGCCAGCCAAGACACGGTGATCTTGCACCCCATGATATTTGTCTGCCTTGTAGGCACAGATCGCGGGTGCTCATTTCCGAGGGGCGCCGTCGTTCGATCTACTGCGAACATGATTCGAACAGGGCCATTAGGCGCAAACCGCCAGCGCTTGCATCAGCCTCTGCCTCAAAGTCGACAACGGCGCATCAATTTTCCCTCCAACTGTGCGCACGCTTCACCGCTTCTTACATGCAATGCAAGCCCTCTAAAAATACAAAGAGCGGCGCCAGCCCGCGGTTCCTTGGTACACAGATTGATCTGTAAACCTGTATTGGGCCAGACGTTGCAGATCACAAGGGCTGTGACACCAGCAAAAGGGCCGCAATCACGGCTCCGTGGCTTCCTTAGATTACAGAAGAGTCTGTGGGGGGTCCTTCATCAACCATGCCTTGAAAACGCACGGAGACGCTGTTCATGGCTAATGCATCATCACGTGCCGTGTTTCTCCAGCATGTGGTTTGCAGCTGGTTTCTCGGCTCTAAGAAAACCAACAGGGCTGTTCAAGATCGTGTTTGCAATTGCACAACAACCAACACACGAGCGGAGCCACTCACCGCCTCGCAGGCCTATGGCATGACACTGCGACGCCTCATAGCATAAAATCGAGCGACAGAACAACGTGGCCCTTGGACACGAGACAACACAGCAGCGTCGCCGCAGTGCGACAATGGCGGTGTCTCACGTGGGCGAGGTAGCACAAGTTTATGTCTGTTACGGGTCAGGCCGCAGCTACCCTCTTATTAATATGGCGCATCAAACACAAGCGTTTGCAGCACCGTATTTTGGCCGCGCCTTGGAAACTAGTGAGCTAGACGGAAAGCTAGATGTCATGTTTATCGCCGACAGTTCGACGCAGTTCACCGCTTCTCTGCCCGAGATCAAGTCCGCGATGGACGTTGATCCACAGCGGGGTGCTGGAAGGCTGATAGTGCAAGCGTAGCGTTGTTTCGACATAGTCAAGCATTTGCCTTGAACACATCACCACCTGCACCGCCATAATGAAGTCAGCGCCTGAAGCTGCAGGCCTTCAAAGTTCGTCTGGTAGCGATTCTCGATAGCCGTAGGGCGAGGCATGCTGCAGATCTCTTCCTGGCCGCAACGCCAGGTCATCGCGCTTCTCACAACCAAAGCCGACCCTAGACAGGCGTTCAGCGAATCCCTGAGACTGTTCACACCGCTCTTATGAGCGCCTATTCGCTGCCCTTTAGTATCGTCTGGATGGCTCTCGACGATCATGACAGCTTCCCGCTGCTCTGCAAACGCCACAGCCCTATCCTGGATGCGTTAAGGCCCAAAAGAAGGGCAACAAATGAGGCCCGTACATGCGAGTTCAACATGGAGCAATTACATAGGGCGAGCCGCAGCTTGAAAGTGAGTAGTGCTCTGAATGGGGTGCGCGTCATCGGAACGGGTGTCGTGCTTTTTGTTACAGGCTAACGTAAGTAATTTGGGCCCTGAGGGTCAATGTTTCTTTTGGCTGCTCGCTAAATCTCCGGCGGACTTTGGTCCCTGAGATCAGATCAGCTGTGGTCTGTGGGTCGTTAATGTGGCGCGCCGCCAGCACGAGTCGAGAAAGCGTAACGCGCGAAAGTAGTCGTGTCAAGTCAGAAACGCAAAGGGTACATCCTGAGCCCAAGCCCCCGGATCCCTACCGCGGACGATGAGGCGGCACCAGCCAGGGTATCAGGGGACGCCTGCTATGTATTAGTATTACAGTCGCACACTAACCCACTCTATTCACACATCCATGCTCTCAAGTACCTACCTCAGATCCTATTCTCCGCTCATACCATCCCAGACCGTATCCATCACTCCTCAACACGACCCTTCCTCCTTTCTCGACCTACAAAGTCAGTGGCACAGCACGCTTGTCGTTCACAGACCCATTGGTTGGCCTGTTTCACCCCCTGTCCCAAAAGCCCCGGCTCATAGCCAAATAGCTCGAGTCGATCGACCACTTAGAGCGTGAATCATCCAAAGTACACTCGCAACTGGTCACTTGAGCACACTTAGCTCTGTCGAACCTCATCACCTCACGACTCCTCTTCCATCCCGTCTCACACTCAGCAATACATTGTCACGTTTCACGCCACCTTACTGTTGTTGTTTACCAACTCCATCTGCTTCACCGAACAGTTGCTGCCCATCGACACAACATCTGTTCCTGCTTTGCCTCCTACTTCCGCAGTTTTCATTCTCAATACCGCCACCAACTGCCAGCTCCTACCTTCTTTGTTCAGGAATTCTAAGTGAAGGAGTAGCTAAGAGATTTCGAACATCTACAACACCTTATGGGCTGGCTAGAAGCTGGTCCAACATCTCGCAATCCTGGATATCAATCTACTCCTCGAGCCTCGAGCTCGTGGCTCCGAGTCACCAGCGAGTAAACAGAGCCCAGTTTCGAATGCATCAAACTCTACCGCTGCAACTAGGGGATACAACACCGCACCTTCAGCATATTCACAGTCTCCCGCGCATAGGGCATCGCCTGCCTATGCTACCGGATCACCAGCATTTGCAGCGCCTTCGTCATATGGACCAATTTCTGCGTATACCCAGGCACCAACCTCAGCCCCCCTCGGATCTGGACCAATGCTAGGAGGTCCAGTATTGCCTGCCATTTCACAACTTCATCGACATCCGGATCCAGTTGCACTCCCTCAATTTCGCCCGCTGTATTCGGGACACGCTGGGCCTCTACCAGCCCACCAAGGTCTACCAGGCACTACTGTTTCTCCCCCGTCAGCGCTCAAACGACAAGCCTCTCAAACGCCGTTGCCTGAAGAAAGTCCCGCCAAAAAGCAATCTAAATGGACTCCAGAAGAAGATAACTTGACGATCGAGCTGAGAGGTCAAGGAATGAAGTGGGACGACATTGCGAAGCGTTTACCTGGAAGGAGCTCTATATCCTGTCGGTTACGATACCAAAACTATCTGGAGAAGCGAGCTATTTGGGACGAAGAGAAGAAAAACAAGCTTGCAAGGCTCTACGCTCGGTATGTACAGCACGATGTTTTCGGACACCCAATTCGGTCGCTCGTTCCTTCACCCGAAGCCGCTTCCTGCCCTGCGCATCTTTGGTTCTTCCTCTCCTCAACACCACGCACCGTGCTTGTATGCAACGCAGTTCTGCGCTACACTCTGTGTTATCAACGCTGACCCGATGACAGATTCAAAGACCAGATGTGGCAAAAGGTCGCTACTGAGATGGGCATTCCCTGGCGGTCGGCGGAGTCTATGCACTGGCAGCTAGGAGAACAAGAAATGAGCGCCCGTGCCAATGCGCCCGTCTTCCAACTCCACCCATCTGCCACGGGTACAGGTCTCAGCTCACCATCACAAGTTCCCAACATACCCGCCCCTGCTACACATGGCTTCACTCCTGCGAACGCGGCTCAGTTCATGCCCAACCCACCAACTATGCCACCTATGCAACCTCAGCATCACCAAGTGCCTCCACCACTGCCGCAGGGACCCATGCATGGCCTTCATCAACACACAGACAATGGGCCGCATGCAAGGCGGAGGAGGAATAGCTCGTTCAGTCGCAGACGCGCAGATCCCCGGTCTCGATCCAGCAGAGATGCCAACAATCAATCATGATTGCAACTCAACGTCGTCGTGGTCGTCAAACTGCAACTCAATCAACTCAACTTTAAAGTCGTGGAAACTGCAATCAAATTAACTTATGAAGTCGTGATTGATTGAATTGATTGCAGTATTTGCAGTTTAAGCGTGAGGTTGTAGAGGTCAATAAGGCAGCGATCTTGCGATAGTTTTCCGGTGTTGAGTTAGTTAGTCAT
>ML976013.1:48665-103468 GCA_010015635.1 Clathrospora elynae
CTCTTGTTGTAGAAATAGTGGGCGCTCGCGTAGCTTAGGTTTACGGCAGGGCACTACCCGGGTTCTATTTAAGCCTCTATCACCTGTTTTGCTGTTTTTTTGCTATTTTGTGCTATCTTTTTAGCCTCCGGGATAGGCAACAACACTAGGAGCTTTAACTTGCGATACCTGCCTAATCGGGCAATTGAACCTGCAATCTACAATCAAACTGCAATCAATCACTTAACTTTTGGCATTCAACTCAATCAACTCAATCACGACTCCAAAAAAGCTGCAATCAACTCAATCACGAGCTACAAAGTTGATTGAGTTGATTGTTGGCATCTCTGCGATCCAGTGTCCCTCCCCAGCTTAGTCAACCGCTTCCCCAGATTCAAGCAATGTCCAAGGAAGATCTTATGAGCGGGACAAGAACGGCACCCGTCCCAGGGAGGCAACCGGGCATTAAGAGAGAGTGTGAAGGCCCTAGCTACATCGAACTGTACCAGCAGAGGAGGCGGGAAGAAGAGGCTGCAAGCCCACCAAGATCAGAACTAGATGCCCATAGTCAGGGAATGAGGAGCCCGGACCGGATGTCACAGCGCAGTGCGACTGGAAGTGTTAAGAGCATGAAACGCGAAGAAGTCGACCGGACGTCGACCATGCATTCCCCGCCTCAACTTCCCCCTTACAACCGGCCATCGTCGACGGTTGCGTGAAGGGGATTTAATCGCATCACGTAGCGGCATATAATGATTTCGTTTGGCATACTGGACAGGTAAAGACACTTGGACACACATTCGGGCAGGGACCGTAACGAGCGTGGGTATACCCTGAACATGGATTTGGCGCACAAGAGGACGGGAATATGGATACATTACGACATTTAGACAGAATTCTCTCAGGCATGATGGCATACACGGAAGGGCTTCCGTGGTGATGATTGTGGCATTTAGCGTGGGTCGGTAGTACACATTTTGCCTTGATCTCATTTATTTTGCATTGGAACATCATCGCGTCGCATTTTTTCTCTTCAGTATGCATCGTTATTTCTGGTCTGTTACTGTTATAGCACGCATCTGGTGTGGTCACGATTGTGCATTTTCAACAGCGTTTCATTTTTGTTATCATCTCTGCCTAAGCAGCACCGGCATAGCGTGGCGAGGATACCTATCATATTGCAGCTTTGTGTTTCCTAGATTTCATACGCCTTCAATTAGACAATGTATGAGCATGTCTATAGAATTTTCGCGTCATTGTACCTCATCTCTGTGCGCCACCATATACCCTGGCAGACTGTATCAGCCTGCAGGCCAGCATGACATGGCCACGACTGTCACATCAATTCAATACAGACAGCGTTCATCTCCGAAGCGCAATTCCTCTCTAATTTCTCCATGACTCCCATCCTCATACTTGAAACTTCTCAACGACATGTCAACCTAGCATTCTAGTCTAGTATTCCCTGCTAGACAGGGTGGCGGTGAACAGCAAAGTCCCACCGCCCTTCGCAAGTTCGTCTACCCCGGATCACCGTATGATGACGTAGCCCATGGCTTGCATCTCAAAGTCGGTCAAATCCGTGTACGTGGCTGGCTCTGGGAGCCTGGAGCGCTGCGTTGTCACCGCTCGGGAAGATAGTCGAATGCTAACCCAAGGTTTGTCGTAATGGTGGTGTAGAGTGCGCTGTCACAACCCACCCGCACAGCCTCACGCCCCACTGGGATTTGATTGGCCACGAAAAGGGCCGCGTTGGCTGCATGAAGTCCAGGGTTTGCCTGAACGGTTCGTTGTCGTAGGCTATTTTAGGGCTGGGCTAAAACATGTCATCAGTTCGCCGAAAAATAGGGTGTTTAGCCCCGCAGGAGCAAGATTGATTACATGACTGATTTGCATGCTTGCGGTCTACGAGGCTTATCGATAATACTAGAATGCAGCTACTATTCACTCAAATAATTTGCGTTCTTGCCATATAATTCATAATTACGGACCCTCATTCAACCTCTCCCGATCCGCACTCGGAGGCTAGAATGCAAATCCACTACATGCGCACCCCACCATCACGAACGCTTTGACGCCCAAGCTTCCTCTAAATCGGTATTACTATCCTTCCATTTTCTTCTAGAAGCCCCCTCAATATGCCATCCATGACGTGGGCACACCTATGGTTCGCGCTAGGGTTTATACGAGATTTCATTCAGCCATATTACCTACATATTCGGCATAAACGACGCAATGCCGAACCGCAAAGTGGAACCTGGCGAATGGAACTCGACATGCGACATGACACGAACAGCACGGAGAACGGTGAATATGCAACGAATTGGTCGGCTCCATTTGTCCGGCTTTGAGCTACTTTTCCTTGAGGTTGCAATGCCCTGTGCGTTCGCATAACTGAGCTGTTTTGAACATCGCGAGTCGTGCGCCGGCACATGCGCATTGTCAAGCGAAAAAGGGATGTTGCACGTAAGGAAGGAGGTGTCGGCCACGAACTGCTTCTAGAAGGGTTTGAAACGTGTCCACCTGTTCTCTTCGCCAAGCGCGAATCATGAACATGACGCACTTGCTCACTTGACACACCAACCCCATTAACTCTCCCTTATATCTCACTTGACTAGGCTGGCCTGTCTTGTCATCAAACACTGTTTTTGGCTTCCATCGTGCGACTAAAACAAACGTTGTGCCCTTCTAATT
Source organism: Clathrospora elynae (assembly GCA_010015635.1). Classification (NCBI taxonomy): domain Eukaryota; kingdom Fungi; phylum Ascomycota; class Dothideomycetes; order Pleosporales; family Diademaceae; genus Clathrospora; species Clathrospora elynae. The sequence continues at coordinate 51,339 of ML976013.1, forward strand.
ACCGTAGTGTACCGCCTGATGGTTCTGATCGCCCGGGATCTCTGCTAAGACCGAAACGCCAGAAGCGCACCATCAGTAGCGATGAACCATGGATCAAGATGTGTTCCTGCCCAGGCGTTTGCGGCCTTGACCCAGCCCGATCTGATGCAGGCTAGCAACGGTGAAGAGCGTCTCAAGAAAGTTCGACGGCTGTCCATCAAAGTTCGGCATTGGAGACGCGCCGATAGGGCAGACCCTCTTCATGACGTTTGACGTCTCGGTGATATTTGGAAAAACGATAGAGAGTTTTGGACTCTTACATTGTCGAGACGCTGCGGGCTGACGCCCCAGACTTCATGAGGCCAAATAATTCATGATGGAACATCACGAATCGCAGACTGACACAACCCGAAGGACTTGCATCAGCTGCGCGCAGTGCAAACTTTCCACATCTGTATCTAGCAGCTCATCAACAGTCACCACCACAGCCATGTGAGCTTCAGCCACATGTTTCTACTTTCGGGTCCTATATCGTCAAACACGTCAGCGCATGCACACTCATCTGTCGTCAAAATCGAAACGTGCAATACTGGCATCCGAAAGCTGGACGCCTTTCCGATAATTCAAACATCCGTTGTTCATGTTCACGGCACGAGGCACTAAGTATAGCGTCTCCGCAACGACGTCGATCCCAGCAGTTCATCGGAATTACCGTTAAAGCGCCGAAATCGAGACCACGATTCTGACACGAGTCGCAAGAGATCCCCGCGAGCCCCAGTAGCTGTAGGGCTGGAACCTTGACAGGAAGCTCGATGAGATGTAAGTGTGAACTCACGGCACCCTATCGGAAGGCCTCCAAGATCTTATGTGGACCAGCCTAAAGTTCTTGAGACTAAGGTTGCATTTGGGGAGATGAGGGGAAGGAACGAGGTGATGATGTTTGGCTTCAACCTATGCTAACTTCAGTGTTTCAAGCTACGGAACCGGTGGATCAAGAGGGAGATAACTCCCATGCCAACAAGTGGTTGCGACTGGAAATAACACTGCAATGACGTCACGACATGGAAAAAATGGCAACTTACACCAAATTTGCGTGGCATACCCTCAACAAAGCCCATGAACGCCTACTGCAGGGGAACAAGATCTTTTCAAGCCTCTCGCCTAGAGTAACACGGATCCAAGACCTGTCCAGATCTTTGATACCGGCCGAACATCCAAAGCCTCTAGCGAACTATTCTCCATCTTCACCGGACGTCAAGTCACCAACGATGCAGGGTCTACACCGCTTCACACCGCTCAGTATCTACCACCTACCTATTCATGCGGTTCTCGAACCATGAATACCGAGTAAGATACAATACCCATGAACTGCGCTACCGGACTTGAACGACGCTCCACCTCCAACTCCAGAAATACATCGATCATGGCACCGTTTCTTAGGGTTGAAGGCTACAGAGACGAGCTTTTTACACACCGCTCCACACCGCCCAGTTTTTACACTCGCCTTCATGCAATTCTCAAACCATCTTCAGAACCCTAGACGCCACAATTTCAGAAATAACATTTGGTTCAATGGGGCGAGTATAGCAGCGGCTGCTACTCTAGATCTGAAGAATCATCAACACACAAGTGTTTTCCACACACCGCTTCACACCGTTCAGCATCGTCGTCGCATGCCACTCGCACCGTGTCCAAGTACCCCTGAACTTCGCTACCAAATTCCACGACACCCAAGGCTGCCGTGTGGATATAACCTTTGCCATCGCAAGACCAGTCATACACCGCTTCACACCGCTCACCTGCAAACCCCGCTCCATAGAAACCACAAGAATAGCAGAGTTATTAGTTTTGGTGTCCAGGGTACTCATCCAAGCGCCCCGTCATCAATAAGCCACACAAAGCGCCACAACCACACCGTTTAGCCGGACACGGGGAAGCGGTAGCGTGCCTATTCGCCTTCTGTCGTACCTGAACTTGCATGCGTAGGTAACCCCTGAGCTATCAAGTCTGATCGGTACGGGTGGACATCGGAACGCTGACCCTTGAGTGCATGACAGCCAGTCGTTGATCAAATGTGGTGATGCGAGGTGTGGGGCAAGATGTAGTCACACAAAAAGACCAAGCGGGTAGACATGCCCGGTGGGTGTAACAAACCCACACATATGCACAGCGGGAACACGCGCACAGAACTATGCGTGAACGGACGAGCTGTCACTTTTTTTTTTGGAACACAGCACCAAAAACTTACATACTGTATGTATCCAATTACAATCACAACAGTTGGGACCATGACAACCTTAAACTTGACCTCAAGTGTGTAGCTAGATCACCTTGAATAGTGATTTCACATCGGGAATAACACACTATGCTGTGCGTAGCAATACAGTTAAACGTTAGCCGCCGACCGCTCATCATTCAAGAGTTACACAACATCGGCTTCAAAAACACCGGCTTCCCGCTACATCTACGTCTCTTGTACGACATTTGTTTGCGTTCCCACCCCCTACTCTCATGTCTCGGGAAAGGGGACATACAGTCATGGTGTAGTTTTGTACCACGTTCGCTTGCGTTCCCACCACATCCCATGTCGCTCTCATTGATACAATCACGACTGACACAAGCGCCGAGTCTGGGATGAACGGGAAGTCGCAGATCATTTAGAGGGGGAAACCGGGATGGCGGTGAGTAGTAGCGGGTGCAATTGGCGGTGTGAACATGTGCGTTCGGGTTGATACTTGATCCAAAAAACCCCCCTTCCAGCAATGGTGCTTGCGGGAAAGCGACAGCTCGATCTTCATGGCCGTAATGAGAAGTAGAAGGGCTCGCAAGGCAATGAAAGATCTGGATCGTCACATCATAGCATTACCCAAACTACCCATCTAGACTCCCGTCGTTCCTTGTGGATATCGCGCTTCGCAAGTAAAGAAGAAATAACAAACTAAAACACGAATTTTCTCCGCCCACACTACACCTGACAGGAACAACTCAAAGAGTCGGACTCCACATGGCTGACGCGAACGGCGAGTCGAATATGAAATCTGCCCCACACACATCATCTTCACCCGGCGTGAGACCATGCAGAAAAAGAAGAGGCCCTGCGCAGAAATATGACCATCTCGAAGTTTCATGCGAAGTGAGAGTGATCATGGTACTACGACCTACTCGTCTTGAACTTGCATCTCCTTCGCCTGAGCAAAGAAGACGCGAGCCGTCCCGCTGCCGATATTCTTGATTCTGTACGTATTACCTGCAGAGACAAAACATGTTAGCCTGTGATACTTAAGATCAAATCGCGCCAATAAGCGGCGAGAAAAGGATTAAAAATAGCAAGGAAGAGCACAAAAACTGGGGTAGAAACACAAAGCGTTGGTGCGCCGTAGGCGACACAAAATTCCAACGAACGACAGTCGTGCACCGTCGGGTAGAGAATCGCGTCGAATGTCGCACAGCATGCAGCAGCCGTGTTCAATCGACGCCACAATCTGCAGGTGACGAGAACTGGGGCTCGCTTCGCTGTGCTTCGCTAGCCCTGGCCTGGAAGCAGTGCGACGTTACAATTCAGGAGCGCACAAAATGCGGGCGGAACATGCAATAATCCGACTGGTGTGCCGAGCATAAAGCGACGGCTGTCGTACAAAGAAGAGGGAAGCGCGGAAAGCAGGAAAATACAGGAGGGTGCGGGGTGTCGAACATGCGCGGCCATGTAAAGGAGAACAGAATAGAGCAATAACCAGGTTCCAAAGGGAAGGCACGTACCTCGAGGAACTTGCCAAAGGCCGCCCTTGTGGACTGTGAACTCATTTTCGTGAACCCTGACTTCGACTGTGCCCGACTGTAGGTTGAAGACCATATGCATGCAGCGCGAATTCTTCGTGCGCTTCATCTGGTCGACGCCGAGTTCGATGAGACCCCAGTTGAAGAACGGTCCACAGGAGCCGATGCGGGCAAACTTGAATCCGCCATCTCCAATATTTTGCGGGTGGATGCCCTTTTCGGCCCATGCGATAGCTGTGATATCGTTAGCTAGCTAGCACTGAGTCTGAAATGCTAGGAATGCGACTTACTTCCTTCAATGATATCGTTTGACGCAACCTCATTAGCAGGGTCAAAGTCCCTGTAGTTGCCAATAAGAGTGCCTTCTTTCTCCTCCCACGGGTCGAGTTCAACCTCTTCCTGTTCGATAGCAGTGAGTGCTCTCTTTTTCCCCTTGGAAGTTGAACTCTTGTACGTCTTCCGACGCTCCTCTACTTCTTGGCTCTTCACAATCGATGTCATATTGCCATCGGCATCGTATGAGATACGGTCGTTCCTCCAGAAGTCAATCGGGGCAACGCGATGCCGGCCAGTGCGTCCTACGCGCGCAACAGCGTCAGGATCCATCTCGCGGAAGACTGAAAGATGGCGTCCTCGTCCGAATCGAGATCCGGCTGAAGTTGTGGACATTTGATCAATGTCCTTCTTGCTGAGAGCGTTGCCGTATACATCTACCAGCTTGCCAGCTTCCTCGCCATCGACATGCGGTGTCTTTTTTATTGCTTTAGGCGCTGCCTTGGGCTTTGGTGCGGGCTTTGCAGGCTTCTTAAACACGGTGCCTGTCTTCTCTTTCGCAGGAGCATTTTTCGCAGTTATCGCTGGCGCATCGGTCTCCTCAGCATCCGAGTGTACTCGTGGAGGCCAGCCACGTCGTTTTGGTGGAACCGGCGCATTTTCAGTTTGCTCAGATTGATCTATCGACGCATCGGCAGGTGCTTCTAAGACACTCAGTTCTTGCTCGGTTACATCGGATACGCGCTGTGACCGTCGTGGCTGAACAGCTGGTGCGGGCACGCTCTTCCTGCCTTTCATCTGTGGTTCTGAAGAATGCTCTATCATGTCACTTTTCCGCTTCCTGCCCCTCTTGGCCGACTCTTTGACAGGCTCTGGCGTAATTTCCGACTCTTCGAGTTCCACCAGATCGGCAACGGCCTCGGCACCCGTCATCGAGTCGTCCCCAATCTGGCCGACGAATCTCTCCTCTGTAAGGTTGTTGGCAAGCTCGGAATTCTCGTTGTCTGTAATCTCTTGCTGGACGAGGCTTTCTTCGAGTACTGCACTCTCTTCGGGGGCTGGCGAAGCGTCTTCGGGTATATCGTACACGTCAGAGCGCTTTCCGCGTCGCGCGCCTGATCCGCTCAGCGCTGGCGTTTCCTGCACGCTCGACTCATCTTGGTCGAAGTCGAGGCGTCGGGCAATGCGGTGTGAGGCGGCGCGTGCGGGGCTCGAAGGGCCAATGGAGCTGCCTCGCGGGGCCATGGACGACTGGCGTCGCGGTGAAGACCCGAGCGCCGTCTTCTTCGGGGATCGCGATCTCGGGGGAGGGAGGTGTGTCCGGTTGTTGCGCAATATCTGGTGCGAGGTAGTGAGCTCTGGAATGGAGCCTATCATGGTTGTCAGCGCGCGCTAGTGAATAGTCGCAAATATTGCGCAGACATCTTCATTTTTGTATACATACTCTCTTGAATCTCCATCGACTCTGAGCCGGTCATGGTCCCTCCACGCTTCGGCGGGGACTTCTCTGGCGAGGAGAATATGCCTGATAGGGCCTCCAGTCCATTCTCGTCGTATACGCCGCGATCTGCAAGCGTGATGCCAGTCTTCCTGCCATGTGTCAATGTTTTGCGCGCAACACAGAAGCGCGCGGTTTGCATACCTTCCTTGAACGCCGACATTGTAGTAGTTATTTTCGCGATTCTCGCGTTTCCGTTGCGGCGCCATAGTTGTAGAGTACTGTGTGGAAAAAGTGGTCGCGGTTGACGCGTCGGCGGTGGTGCGGTGCAGTTGTCGAGGGCGTAGTCTACTATATCGATTGTTTGGCCAGGGCGGGATGTGAGCGCGCGGAATTGTCTTGGCACATGGATCAGCCTCTAGCCTGATTCGACATAAAATGCCTGTTGTCCTGCAAGTGTAGAATAAATTCAGTTCAGCGCACGTCATCACGGTATACTTCACAGTATAGTCCAAGTTGAGGACCTGCCCATGTGGTGGGAACTTTTCAGCATTCCTAGATATTCGACCTCAGGCCGGCCCTCCAGCTGCACAATCACAGCTGGAAGACCAAACATCCGCCAACTAAGGAACCGCCTGTCTTACAGCCGCTGTCCACGTGCAGACCAGGCACTACTCTCATTCATTGCTCGCGTAAGAGGATCCGCTCTCCCATCCACTCACAGTGTATCTCCCACCGAATGCAAAATCTTCCTGGATCAAGACTTTTCCGATAACCAACTCTCTTGACAGTTCAGCCAACTCTGGAAAAGGCCCAAGTCCAATCATGCCCGGGCGACAATATGCTTTTCGTGAAGCGTCGAAAAACGGCAGCTAGCCGCAGAATGAAAATGTACAAGAAAGGAAATCGTAATCATGTCGATGATTCATAATACCATGGGCGCAATCTCTCACAATCGAAAAGACGACTCGCCAACGAGGTTGATGAAGGCAAACCGGTGTATAGAAACTCGTTCCAGATCAAGGACATCGACGGGATCCGGACGGCAAGTCTAGTTGGGGCAGGCGCTCTGGACGTGGCCGGGCTGCTTGCAGCGGTAGCAGACGCGCTCGGAAGACGTCTCCTGGGGGCAGTCGCGCGAAAGATGGCCGACCTCGCCGCCTAGGAAGAGTTAGATGTGGCCAGAGCGTTTGGTCTAGAGCGTCACTTACAGTTGTAGCACTTCTGACCCTGGGTGCAGTCACGGCTCATGTGACCGAAGCCGCCGCAGGAGTAGCAAGTGGTCTGGCGAGCTCCACCGTAGCCGCCGGCACCGCCACCCTGAGCGCCACCGTAGCCTCCACGGCCGCCGCCGCCGTATCCGCCCTGAGCACCGCCTGGGGCACCGCCGTATGCGCCACCCTGGGTGCAGTTGCGGGCGATGTGACCCTGCTGGCCGCACTTGTAGCACTCCTGGCCGCCGCCGCCGCCGCGACCGCCGCCCATCTGGGCACCACCGTCCTTGGTGCACTCGCGGGAAATGTGGCCAGTACCACCGCAGCGGTAGCAGGTCTTCTCGGCCTGGGGAGAGGTGCACTCGCGGCTGACGTGGCCCTTTTCGCCGCAGTTGTAGCAGGTGGGGGTGCCCTTGGTGGGGCACTCAGCAGCGCGGTGAGAGGAGTCGCCGCCTGGCATCTTGTCAGTAGCCGCACATGAAGCAAAGGTAGGAAACCGGGCCAAGGGCGAGAAAAATGTCTTCAGTGTGTGGCGAGAGGGGCGTCAACTTACAGTTGTAGCAGCCACGGCCACCAGCGCCACCAGCAGCAGGTGCTTGGTAGTCCATTGTTCGTGAGGTGTGAGTAAGAGACCTGTGTGTTGCTGTCAAAAGATGTTCGCGAACAGATGCGCCACCACTGTGGAGAAGTCGTACAGTTAAGAGTCGTGAGGTAAGGGAGCGAGGGGTCGAAGTTTGTGGCTTCGAAGAGTATCCAAGAGTCGTTCAGTCGCGGCCGCCAATTGATTGTTTGGAAGAAGCTGAGGGGTTGGATGGTTGGAGAAGGAGCGAGGGGCAGGCTCGACTGAAAATATCTGCCCGCGGTTGTGCTTGCGCTAGCTAAGCGAAATGCGGTCTAGCTTAACCGTAGCTTCCTTACCGAACATGTGGGCGGGTGTTTGCTGGAGTGGGCAACGCAGTCAAGGTGGCTGGGACTCTAAGCACATGAAAACTGGCTGGCGCTTTCCGGTACAGTACCGCGTTTGGCTTCGTGTGTGGTCAGGTGCTCTTTCACGGTAGGCTTCCACGTCATTGGAGAAGGTGCCATCGTTGACAGGCCTCGTGCATATCTCCGACATCTGGACCAAGATCCGGCTAACCCGGCCGGGAAAGGAACGTGTAGCCGTACGATTCTCGTACACAAGTGTCCACAGACGCAGCTGGTGGTGTCTGAAGTCGTCACTCTTGACGATGCAAACATCAGACGTGACTGTGATTTTTTAGGGGTGTTGAAAATCACCAGTAGCGAGACTGAAATCGCGCCATGCATGTGGGTTTGAAGGTTCTGGAGCTTGCATCTGTCAGAGTGCCTTCTCTGGGCTCGCTAGAGATGCTCCATGCGGCCCACAGTATGCCAAAATCCTCACCGCACCCATCCGTCTTCGTCAGCTCCTATCCATTTTCAACATCATATTTACTTAAACTTTTCAGACCTCCAACAAATCAAGTATCAAGCTTGAGCATCGGGCTTGTGGTTTAGTGGTATAATACTCCCTTAGCATGGGAGTGGTCCAGGGTGTAAGCAGCTTCTGACATCTGTTCAACTCATTGATTCTAATTCTCAATAGTCGATTCCCTGCAAGTCCATCGCCATCATTTTTTGCTTTGCGCCTGTTTCATTTAAGATGGCTCTGGAGTTCGATTCGCCGCAAGTCCACAGTTTTTTTGCCCTAGGAGTATACGTTTTGCTATTTGTGACATAGAGATAGTAGGTTGTTAATACGTATCTTGTCACTCCAACACACTCGCCACCTTCCAACGTAGCTTTTGAGGCAGTGCTTCCATCCGTACTCTCAAGAATAGCAAAAGATTCGTGACATTTCAAAGACCCTTTCAGTCCATCCATGGTCAGAGTGTATTTCATTTTCTCCCTCCACAACATTGGGAAGTGATGATTATCCTCGTTCCACTCGATCAGGGTCGAGTAGTCGAATATAAGCCGCGAAACGAACAATTTTCGAAATGTCTGCGTATATCCACCACGCTGTAGTATGCAATCGATTCCTCAACATCAGTGACCATGTTCTGCATCCTGAGAATACCGGCGGCTATGGAGATTGCAGCTTTGTCTAGAAGCGTCACAATTGTGACAAGTGCTGGCCATCTGTGGTGAAAACTTCAACGGGTGTCATTCACCTCTTGCAAGACAGGTCGAGATAAAGAGCCTTGTCAGGTCTTCTTCAGCCTCTACCAGAATTATATTGACTAACGCATGATACCAGCCATGGCTTCGTCCAGCTGGTTATTTGTGCCAGCAGGCAGACGTCGATTGACTGTCTTCAGTGAAGGCATATCGAGCCTGCCTTGAGCTAGCCTGTGAGATGGATAGAACGCGGACCAGGACCGCTTGTGGTGCAGCACAGCTCAACGAGGGCTGCCGATAGGTATGTCCTAGTTCCAGCCGCGAGGTAGATTACCATTGGTAAGGTGGTGAGACTTTCCGGGCGATGCATACCCTGTAGATGACTTCTGAAACTTCGAATATTAGCAGCGTTGATGTTGACGCGACCTTTAGGCAATACGACAAAAGAAAAAGCTCTACTCACTTTCCACAAGGCTTAAGTGTTGAAGACCAAGGGCGCCACTGTCTGATGCTGTCGCGATTACATACCGGTAAGGGACCTTTACCGGTAACTCGGGGAATTCAGGCACCGAGGAGTCCACAAACGTACACAACAGCAATTCACCAACAACGCGTCCCGCTAACGAGTTTTTGGCATATCGCAACCGTGCGCATCGCGGCTTGTCATCGCTTCCTTTTTCCGTTTTGAGGTCATTGTCATGGCTGTCGCGTCTTCTCATTGGTACGCAAATAACCCGCAACAGCTTGGCTCGCGATTCGAGACAGCGGCGACTGTCCCCTTTCTCGGCTGCAGGACACCGCATGGCTTCTCATACCTTGGACGAAATGTTGACCATGTAAACCGCTAAGAATTCGGCAAGGGCACCGATGTTGTGGTTCTGAAGAATTCGGCATGTTGAAATCGTGTTCGGATCTTTGGTATGGAACGACACTCGGGCAACGACCTGCACCCTGACGCCGGCCGAAGTCCCATTTCAAACGCGCAAAATACGACTTAGAGTTTGGAACAATGTATTGAGTTTCGAATCTGGATCGACCTAAGCGTGGATACTTTTCTCGCGAATCATGGGCCTAAAGGGATCTACGTCTCGATCTGGTAACAATCCAGGGGCATGCTCTTAGCTCCGGCCATCAACGCGGCTCTCCCGACTATGTAGAACCATATGTGCTTGCAAATACTGCAGATAGCAACACTGAAAGCACTCCAGCATCCAGATGGGTAGAGTCGCAAGGTGCATTTCTTTCAGTTTGTTGATGCATGGGAGTGTTCGACTGCTCTATCCATCTGGCATAACCCTCGCCTTACCAAGTCACCTCGTGCGCATGATACCATTGAATATGGATACGGGGGATTTTCCGGGCCCCTGCTTTAGCTTCCACAGGATCTGACACGCTGCGTGAACCGCCGCCCATGGCCAAGGACGCTACATTCTCGTGAGCATCCACATAGCTCTTTTCCAATGTCTGGGCGCGCCACACCCCTTCCCTGGACCATGCATACCATTTTACTCTTATATGTGTTAGCACTCATGTCACATTTGGACTGCCTGTCACTCTTTTGTCTCTTTGCGCAGTGGAAGGTGTCTGTCACTCGTTTCTGTTCCACGATTTGAATTTCGGACCGTGATATTGGTCGATCATTCCATCACCCTACATTCATTATTGCTCAACATTGGACCCCTTACACGGTTGTAATTGTACAAAGATCTCTTCCATTGGTTTCGATTTGACGATGCGCCTTTCCGAAATATTTGCCGCCTCGCTGGTAGCGCCCCTCGTTGCAGCCCACAGCAATATTCCTGGTGCTCCAAAGATATTTGGGCTGAGCCAGCACGATTTTGGGAAGCTGAAGAGCAGGAACATCCTTGGTGGGCATAATACTCCCCACGTTACTCGGCCTCGACAAGGACCACAATTGAACGCACGCCAGGGTGGTGTCGACGGACGATGTGGACCCGACCACGGCTGTGCGAGCTGTGCTGAGAGCTATTGCTGTTCTCCCTCGGGTTGGTGTGGGCAAGGAGGTAAGCAATGTACTTACGAACTGCGTGTCAAACATACGCTAACCTTCTACCTTCAATTCCACAGCGGACTACTGTGCAGCTCCAGATTGTTTATTCAACTATGGGCCCGCCTGTGATGCGAACAAACTCCCTACTGGAGGCAGTACACGCAACGTTGTTCGTACGAAACTCGGTGACCAGCCCTACGGTGGAGCTGGCATATATTCTTGCGAAAAAGCCGGGACGATTGCTTTGACATATGACGATGGTCCATACGTCTATACCAACGACCTTATGGACATGCTGAAAGCCTATAATGCGAAAGCGACGTTCTTTGTTACTGGTATCAACATCAACAAGGGCGCTATCGATGATGCAAGCCAGCCCTGGCCTGCCGTGATCCAACGCATGATAGCTGAGCAACATCAAGTTGCTAGCCACACGTGGTGTAAGTGTCTTCTATAAACTAAACTTGATATAGACACTGACTTTGTACCTCCTCTTCTTGCAGCACATCAAGATCTCAGTGCAATCACCAAAGAGCAGCGATACGATCAAATGATCAGAAACGAGATGGCATTCACAAACATCATTGGCAAATTTCCCACATACATGAGACCGCCTTATTCTTCCTGCACGGATGCATGCCAACAGGACCTTGCGGATTTGGGATACGTCGTTTCTTACTTCAGTCTGGACACCAATGGTTAGTACACCTCCTCTTTCTTTGACGGGGCTCTTACTGACTTTTGCTAGACTACAACAATCTCACGCCTGAGAAGATCCAAGACTCGAAAGACATAGTCAAGAACGTCCTCGACCCCAGCAACGTGCAGACGGACAAGTTCCAGACCATCGCTCATGATATTCATGAGCTGACAGTACATAATCTGACGGCTTACATGCTTGACGAGATTGTGAAGAAGGGCTACAAGATGGTCACGCTGGGTGAGTGCTTGGGCGAGCCGGAGGCAAACTGGTACAGAACCCCTACGAACAGGGTAGCCACCACGTCTGTCTTCACAGCGCCGCCTACATGCTTACCTATCGGATCGGTCTTTGTCACTCCTACATTAAGCGGACCTATCGCGACGCCTACGGCTGTAACTCGTGACGGCTCATGTGGTCTCGCGAGTGGCTTCACGTGTCTTGGTAAGAACCCCCAGATGTGAATAGTATGCGAAACATGGACTGACTGAACCCTTCAGGCTCTGCTCTAGGCGAGTGCTGTAGTCAATACGGTTACTGTGGCATCACCGACGGCCATTGCGGAACTGGATGCCAAAGCGTTTTCGGCAAATGCGGAATATTATCTTCGAGCTCGTCGTCGTCTGGAACCTCCAGTGCCGCGCAGTCATCGTCTAGCACCGCGGGTGGAAAATCCACGGTTTCTAGTAGCAGTGCCTCTCGCACATCATCGACCACAAAATCATCTTCAGTTTCTAGCAGTGTCACCAGCCTGTCGTCTTCCGCGCTAGGCATGACCACGTCGACTCGCAGCGTTAGTACTGGTACAAGCACCAGTACCAGCACAAAGACTTCCGCTGCCCCGGCAGCTACATCGGCTGCGACTAAGAAGGTCTCTACTGATGGCACATGTGGTGGAAACAAGGGCTACACGTGCAAGGGGTCTCTGTTCGGCAGCTGCTGTAACTTCAACGGTCGGTGTGGATTCACACCTCTTAGTTGTATGGCCTTCACGGGATGCCAGTCTACCTTTGGTACCTGTGTTTAAGCTATACTTGGAGGCGCGGTTTTTATATTCGGTATGTGTAGGTGCCGGCATGGCAGCTCTTTTCTCGTGTCGGTGGATGGAGAAAGTATAAATTCGAGTTCGTAGATATGGAGTAAAAGTTGGACTTGCTATGTTGTAGTAATGTTAATAAGGATCATAAGAAACGTACATCTCGCTAGTGCACGTCTACGTGCGTGACCAAACGATCCTGTCTTTAGACAGAAAGTTATCTTTACCGTCATGCTAGTTCGAGAGTCAGCTAGACGACTCTAAGTAACAGTCTTTTCCGACCCAAAAGATTTGGCTCTGACCTCAACGGCCCCTGCACCTCTTGTTGAGCTACTCAGATCAATGCTGAGCCGGTACCAAGATTAGCGATGAAAGGACCGGAAGGTTAGAAGTTCGTATGAAGAGTAAGATTCTTTAGCGCTCAACAAGGGTACATCCAAATCAGATGCGAGTCGTCCCTTCCCAAACGTTATGTGAAATCATACACCACCAACGCCTGACTGCCTTCACTCTTCTCACGAAGCACTATGACGTTTTTCTCATCGAAGCCGACCCATCCACGGCTTACTGAGCTATCGTCAAAGCGTTGATCAAGTGCGAACCGTAGTCCAGCTTGCCGCCCGGTGTCGTCGTCCTCGATGTTCTCATCGCCGGTTTTGGAAGGCTGTACACGGACACTCAGCTCGCCGTTCCTTGAGCGTTTGCGATTTGCTGAAGAGGTCATACCGCCTTCCAGGTCCCAGACTCGCAGCTCGTCGCCTAGCCGGCTTACGGAAACAGCTTTGCCGCGCATGCCGACATGAGCACCGGATATGGAGGAGGTGTGGCCCCAGAGACGGTTACCGGAGCTGATCGAGAGTGCTGTTGACGTTGACCGGACCAGATAGAGCGACAGTGTGTTATCGGGGTGCGCGACAAGGAGGTAGGGGTGCGAGTAGGACATCGAGGTAGGTTTAGATCTACTTGGACCACTCGGCACAGAAGTCTCTCTCGCGTTACCTGGGATAGGTGACAGTGAGCACGCCGAAGATGATGATGCTGATAGATATGATGAGAGTGTGAACGAGTGTTCATCTGCCGCAGTGGCCAGTCGCGACTCGAGTAGCTCTCCTTTGTGCGAAAGTCTGAGCTCTTGCATACCGACAGTCCAACCGGATAGGTAGGTAGGAAGGGAGTATGCGATGGCAGCGGTCATGCTCGTTGCTGTCGTTCGTAACGATAAGGATACAGGAGGCCATGCGGTGTGTGATCGTAGAGAGTACAAAAGTTTTGGAGGGTCGAGAGGTCCGAACGTAGTCGAGGGCTTTGCAAAGGCGTACAAAGAGAGTAGGTGGTCCTCGGTCATTGTGAGAAGGTAAGGCGACGAATATGCAAGTGCTGACAGCATCCCGTTTGTAGACGGCGGATGAGTGAAGAGTGTATCGAATCTCTTGAAGTCCCTCCTTAGAGCGTAGATGGAGAATGAGCCGTCCTCGAAGCCTATTACAACTCTTTCGGCGCCGTCGTCCTTCTCAGACGCATCTATAGCCATAGAGATGGGTAGTCGAGGTGTGTCCGCGTCGCCAAAGACTGGAGTAGAAGCTAGCAGTTCCCGATCAGTCTTGGAACTCCATGCTCGAAGACCAGATATCGAATCCGCAGCATATACGATACTGTTCGACATCATGACGAGAAGCGGTGGATCTGGAGGCCTTTCTGCCACTACAATCTCACTGACAGCGCATTGTCCGCGGGTCCAGTTATGCCGTAACCGATACTGATGCTTCCAGTTTGTCTGTGTTCCATCTTTGACCAGGTATCCGTCCTCCAGCCACTTAGATAGCCTCGAAGAATAGTGTAGACGGTTTGGGATGGCGGCGTCTTTGATGCCGGGTATTCGAGAGGCTCTGGGGAGGACGAATGTGCGGTAGTAGGCAGCTTTCCACAGTTCAGAGTCGAATGAGAGACGGCTGAGCTTCTTGTTCACTCTGGCCAGTTAGTATGCACATTATGCAGAGACTGAGAGAACATACCTTTGGCATACCAAGAGCGCGGGTACCGGAATGAATGACAGTATGCGCACAAGTAGTTCCTCGCTCAGCCTCGACAGCCTGTCCGGGTTCGACAGCCGTCTCGCCTTCGTTGTATGTTCGCTATTAACTTCCCCTTCATGTGCTCGCTTCATAATGATGATTATCTTGTTGGCGGCAAAAGGCGCACTACACTCCCCGGAATGATGCTTAGGTCCATGTCTTATCGTTATCGCCGATGTCCGTGCGCTGCTCGTGATTGCGCGTCTACCTAGCGTGTTTTGTGGACTTCACCGCCTCCAGGCAGCATACATCGCAACATCCAGGCGGGAGCCTAGCCAACCGTAGCCACACCTCTCCTTTTCGTGTCATGATACATGTGTGAGACATGGCGGACTTCTCGGCCTGGGTAGAGAAGAACAAGACGCTCTGGACACGCGTCTATGATGAGGTCATTACGCCTGATTTGGAGAAGGAGTGGAAGAAGAGTGTGTATGCCCAAATATGCGTCTGCAATTACTAATGACGCGTCAGGAGAGGAGATCCACGAGAAAGAACTGAAGCAGAGTGCGTGTGTATTGATATGCTTGGTAGACTGAGTATTAACTGAACATTAGCCAAGGAGAACCGGCAGATATGGATTGATCACCTAGAGGAAGAGATCGAGAAGACGGCGCGCCTCGCAAAAGAGAATGATCAGTTAAAACATCAGCTGGAGGTTCGAGACGCAGAGCTTGCCAAGAGCGCGCGCCTTGTAGAGGAGAATGAGCAGCTGGGGGAGGAGAATGGGCAACTCACGGCAGAGAATGAACAGCTCAAGGAACAGATTCAGAAGCAACATGAATTTATTCAACAGCCGTCGCGCCACGAGGGTGCGAACGTGGATGCATCAACAGTTACCAAAGAAGAGTACGGCAATCTTCCCGAGAAGTACAGCGAGATGAGCAAGAAGTACCAGGATGCCTCCCAGGAGGTGAAGTATCTCAAGAGGAAGAATGGTATGGTCATGCAGAAGAACAAAGAAATGAAGGAGAGTGTTCGTGCATGGCAAGACTATGTCGATAGGCAAGCAGGGAAACAGAAGCCCAGGAACGAAATTCGAGCAGGAGAAGGAACACCGCGGCTGTTACCTGTACATGCTTACCAGGATGATCGCCCTCACATGCCATCTAGTCCAAGGTCCGTGGCTACTATCAGGACTCCACGATCACTAGCGGACCTAGGACGATCGTCTCCTGCCCCCATGGTCCCGCTTCCGCGCTCAGTATTAGGCACTACGGATTGGTCAATCTCTTCCAATACAGTCGCTGGGGAAGAAGATCGGAGTCCGAGCGCATCGGTCACGCCAAAGGCACTGGGTCGGCTCGAACAAGACAATGACGACCTTGATCAGGACACCTCGCATATCCGACATGTATACTCAGTCAACGAACGTCATGGGCACCAACACCTTCAGCCAGCCAACCCAAGTTCCAGTCAAACAACAGTGGATGAGCACATTGAACAATCGAGCAGAAACGGACAAGCAATGGACGCTGTAGATGACGACGATGTTCCACAAATCGTTTCCGAGCGATCACTCAAACGAAAGCGAGGTCAACCTTCAAAGTCGAGAATCGAGATGCACGCAGACCACTCCTCAGAAGGCACTCCAGCGAAGCCCTACCATGTGAAGGAAGAGCAATATAGTAGTCCACCAACTTCTGCTTATAGACTCTTACGAACCGAGACGATGGACCTAGACGATCCTACACCCAACATACTCAAAACACCTCGTCATCCTAGGAGGAAGCCATCAATGCATCCAGGTATCACGGATATACCACGCCAACAGAGGTCAAACAGTGCACCACTCACACAAGATATCAAGAGGGAAAACACGAGCGGTGGTCACATGGTGGGAAACGCTGTCCCTGATTTATCTGGTCGTGTCACCGAGTTACCTGGACCCCAAGTGATTGCAACTACCGAAATAAGAGCGTCCAGCGAACCGACAGAACCAACTCAGGTTGAGCATACCGTCTCCGTCTTAAGAACTCTCGATCAGAACATCCTGAGCAGTTCGTCTGAGGAATCTCCCAACAAGCGATTATGGCGAGCCGAAATCCAACATGAACAAAAGCATGGATTTTTGACGGAGTCAGGGGAAACTCCACCTCCCATGGACGATGGTGAACGGAGATTGCCACCCCACATAGCTCGAGCGCAAATGAACCGCAGGCTGCAAGCAAAGAAGAACCCTCAGACACCTGCAAAGAGCATACAAAAGACGCCAAAATCTCGACCGACTAAGATCAAACCCGAGGTCACAGCTTCCCCTCCCAAGTCCTCGCGATCCACAAATACTCCCTCTAGAGGAACTGGGCTGCGCAATCTGATGTCGGAACCTCGCTCAAAGCCTCGTGAAGGCCCCAGCCCCGACCGCCCGATATGGGAGATGAAAGCCCCCGAGACACGCTCTAGCGCCCGCAGAAGTCGTGTATCACCTTCAAAAGAACAGACTCGTCTTCGAGACCGACCTGTCACAGAACTCAGCGTACATGACTTTAAGACAAACCCAACCTACAACCAAGGTTACAGCTACGCATTCTCTGAAACAGTCCGCAAGCGGGGCGATCGCATGTGCCTACCAGGCTGCACGAATGCCCAATGCTGTGGCTCCACTTTCAGAACCCTGGCAGAAGCTCAAGCACCTCTTAGCTCATCCCAAGAGGAGGTCTTGCTCGAAGACTATCTGGGCGACGCTTACAATAATATGCAACTCACCCAGATGTCGTCCGAAGAGCGCGAGGAGCTGGTTCTGCAAGCGCGAGCGAAGAAGATGGCGAAAGAGTCGGGCAAGCATCGCCAGGCGTATGAGCGACCTAAATCGCCGCCAGGGTATTGGAGACTTGACTTCCCAACCACGCAGGAGCAGCTAGACGATAGAGAGAAGGCGAAGGTGCAGGAGAGGTTGATTGTGCAGGAGCGATGGCGTGAGGCGCAAAGGAAGGGTGGGATGTGGATATTCAAAGATGAGTAAACCTTCTTTTGATGTATGGTGTGGTGCGGTATGGCATAGTCTAAGCTGGATGTAGTAAATACCTGCGCGGTGCGTGAACCATGGTTCGGATTGGATGCTCCTACGGTTTATTGAAGTTCAACAGGGTATTTCATCATGTACCATAGTCCATTTCTAAAAACCCACGATAAATCAGATTTGCATCATTTTTTTCTGCTATAAAAAGTTGCCTCAGTCTCTGTTCTTTTCGACATTCCAATACTTCTGTTCTACACTTCTGGAGACGCAACACTCTACTACTATACAACAATGTCTACACCAACATACACCCTTGAGGAATTCCTCAGCGCCTACATTTCTGCCACCGAAATCCCCACCGACGACCCCGAATGCCCAATCTGCCGCGACGAATACCACACCGTCAACCACCACGCCGTTACCTTCTCCGACACAGCCACCTGCAACCATGTCTACGGCAACTCCTGCCTCGAAACCTGGCTCAGTACCGAGCGAGTAAACTCGTGCCCAATGTGCAGACGCGAGTTATTCAGTCTTCCCCTCCGCGAACAACGGGAGTATAGCGAGGAAGACGACGAAGAGTATTTCAGCGGGTCGTACAATTACGATGACGACTCTGACGATTTCGAAATTGACTACGAGTCCAACTTTGGCTTCGGGTATCTACGCCTTGAAGACGCACACGTCGTAATGCTCGACGAGGAGATTACCTCTGTGCTCGAAACCGTTTGGTACAAAATCTGGAACCTGCTCCTGCGGTACCGGCTCGAGACTGTAAGCGAGAGGGATCAGTACCTCCCCACGAATACGCTGGTTATGGAGAAGTTTCTGGACGGTATGGCGTCTTGTTTTGATGATGGGGATATCGAGGGGTTGCTGGGTGGATATGTGTTGGGGAGGCTGGATGGTGTTCTTGGGGGAATTTTGGAGGAGCAAAAGGAGTTGATTGATGGGGGGAATATTGAAGAAGGGGGAGAGGATCAGGCTATGCCGTTTCCAGGAGGTTATCAAGGCGAGATTTGGAGGGAGGAAGTTAAGAGGATTATGGGAATTAGGGCGCTTAGTAATGAAGAAGAGGCTCAGGGTTTGCTTTCGGGTTAAGCGCTGCAAAGGCATTGGTGCTTCTGTGCAACCTTTTTAACTGTATTGTTACATACGTTGCGGAGGACTCCTGACTTTACGGTAACATGATACATGCGGGTATATAATAAAACACGAACTCCGTCCACATTATTCCCATCTCCTAAATATAAAAATTGAACATAGAAAATTTAAACAAGCTGTCGTGCTTTATCCCTGCAAGCTAGCCTTTTTGTACTTCTCATCCTTCAGCGGCACCGGCGGCAAGTCTTTATCAGAATACACTGGGTTTGGCGTAACCGAGTCCATCCGTTCATGCTTCGGCTTGTACATCGCACTCGATAAGATTGGCTCCGACTTGTACGTGGTTGCCGGTAAGGTTGTATACGTGGTTGCAGGTAAAGTGTACATAAACGCTTCATCGATCGCGTCGTCAATATCATTGAGCAGATTCTGTTGGTCTGATTGCGAGCTATAATTCGACGTTCGGTCAAAGGGGTTCTTCGGATCGAATGTTGGAAATGTAAAGGAAATCGGTCGCTCTTCTGGTGTATATGAGATCCTCGGTGGTTGCGGGGAGATCATCTGCTCCTCTTGTGGTGGATGTGGGCTTTGGGATCGCAAAGAGATGACCCTTTCAGAGTGCTGGGCTAAGGGGTTGCTCGGATATAGCGAGATTGATCGCACATGCCGTTTCGATAAGTCGCCGTCATATGTTGTTGCTGGTAACAGGAATGAGGCGGGTTCTGGGGCGGAGGCCGACATCGACTTCTCTTCGTGCATGAACATGAGTGACATGGGGCGACTGATTGATTTCGATGGACTTGGGAGGTGGGCGTTCCGATCGACGAGTGTTGAAGCGGATGAAAAGCCGGGAGAGAGAACAGGATCGCTATGGATGCGTGCATGCGATGCAAAGTGAGGTGAAGGAACCTGAAGTGTCTGAGATAGGTAGTCTGGTGGCGGAGCGATGAATATATCACCGTGACCCATTCGCTCAGCTGGGTCGACGTTCCGTAGGGCTTGTAATCTCTCATTCGCGAAGTTGGATTCCAAAATGTGTGCTCTCTCTACCAGCTTGTCCACAAGATGTCCGTGCGAGTCTTTGAAGGTCCTCTTGACAAATCCCAATAGCAGTGACGAGCATGTCATCTTCACATCTTCTCGAATATACAGTCCACGTCTCGGGGTTTTGAGGCCAGGTTCAGGTAGGGGTTTCGGCTCGCCAGGTAGCTGTCCACCCACGCTCCACTTTCCTTGGATGTCAAGACCGAGAGGTGCGTAAACGTGTGTTTGGAGACCTTCGGATGTGTTCTGAAAGCAAGCGTGGTAGGATACTGAGCCTGTGGCAAGACCGGCTGGTAGGTACGATACTTTGTCTGGACGCTGTTAGCGTGTTGCCATATCGCATGTTGGAGGAGAAGCTACCTTTGATGGTATACCATGTTGACCAGTACTCATTCGTAGGAGCATATACAGGTGGTTTGCAATTGAACCTTTCGACGACAAGCGGGTTCAAGTCGATCATGGCGAGATGATCATGGTACATATCCAGTACGCTCGTCCTCGTAATGCCCGCCGGCAGCGGCGTAATCGTCGTAAACATAACCGTCTTTGGCATGTTGACCTTCTCTAGTGTTGACAGACCTAATTTCTTCCAGGTAGATGTTTCGAGAATTGGCTCGTATACGAGGTAAGTTAATTCTCGTGTGAATATGTTGAGGTAGGAGGAGGATGTTTGGACAGCAAAGCAGCGAGAGAAGAGGTACTTGTTTCGCAGGCCAGTGGATCTGGCCACGGAAAGGTGACATGCATCGCACGCGTATCAGGCCTGGGATCGACCGTGCCTTCAGGTACCCTGCTCTCAAATTCGCGGTTTGGGAACGACAGTACCCCGCCAAGCTCTCCACAAACCTTCGAGGACGGCATTATTGCCGTTCTTGTTGAGCTCGAGGACACATACTTTCTGCATTCACTTACAGGTCGGATGGCGTCTGCCCGCATTATGCTATCCAGGTCATACAGATGCCACTGCGAGTTCAACTGCGAACGTCGAAGACAACGCACTACCGGGAGTCGAGAGACATGGAGGGAACTCTGTCATTCGAGGTGCGGAAGCTGTGGTGCTGCGACAGCGGCTGGTGGCATCTGTTACAGATGTCGGAATCCTAGAGGAGATCCGCCGCAGGTACGTTAGACGCTAAGACTCGCACTATGACGCATGGAGCAGGGACGATGAACCGTGGATGGGTTCGACTTGCGTAACAACATCTAACAACACGATGTCATACGAATTAATTGATTTTGTTTAGCTCCCATATGAGATATGGTTATCTCTCTCGGTCTTCAAAATGCGCACAATGCCTAGACAGGTGCGCATCATGAACTCACACGGCAAGAAACCTCACGTTTCAGGTATTCCGCGTCTCTTCTCGGTTTCAGCAGAGCTTCATCCGGCAAAAATCGTATGAAATCAGAACCAGCGAACTCCGCTGCTCCGCGACTGAACTGATGTTTGAAATAAATTCCAGTCTAGAAGAGTACACGATCTTGGAAGTGCGTAGAAATGTAAAGCAATCACCTTCCTTTGCGTCAATCCAGGGGCAGTATGTATTGTTTTCTCGCCTTCTTGTAGTGACAGAGGACGGTATAATGCACTGCGACCATAACCCGCCCATCGCAAGCCGGAGGAGAGCCGCTTCGCCTAAACCTTTTAATCGGATATCCAATACCGTACGCAAGATCATACCTGATGATCGCCCGAAGTCATTAACGCTCTTTCTCCTCATACCAATTTCCATCCTCTATACACCCTGGTGCATATCCACCTCCTTGCTCATATGCGCCTTCAATCCAAACCTCACATCCCTCCTCTTAACCATACTAATAACCCCAAAGACAAACGTAACGGCCCAAGCCAACCAACTCATCGCACTGATGGTGGTACTCGCACGCGCAACATCGCAGACCTAGTACAAACACACATTAGCCCACACCTCCTCTCATCTCACAACTCCCTCCAACACCTGTAGTTGACGTACCATACCAAAGCAAATCCTCCCACTCAAAAACACAGCAAGCGCCACAAACCCGGCGAACCAAAACAACATGGTCAGTCCCTCCAAGCCCAGCATACCCCACCTCCCCGCCGTACTATCCTGCAAGTGCGAGAATTTGAGGGGAACGAGAAGCAGAGGGACGAGGGCGAGGAGCGACCAAGCGGGTGCGAAGATGAGGTAGTTTATTTCGCTGGGGGAGGATTGGCGCCAATGTATTGACCACCACGATGAGACTATGTGGATAGAGTCAGCTGGATGCGAATAAGGAAGGGGGGGGGGGATGGGGAAGAAAACGTACCATAGGCCATCAACCCAAGAACGATGATAGAAAGTACAGTTTGGACAGCGCGAACGGCGAGGACCCAGTTGATCGCCATCTTTTTCGTTCCTTTTCCAGTGACCCTTTTTCTCCTTGTATTTCTTCCAATTCTCTCTCGTAGTGTATATGTCGGAATTTGGGTAGCAGCAGCGTCGAAAGTCGTACGTGTTTCAAAAATAATCGTAAAATGAGCGTCAAGAATAGAAAACCGAAACTGTGAACCAGCAGCGCAGGAGAAAGTAGCGCAAAGAAAGTAAAAGAGAAAGCCAGAAACAATAAATCATAAAATACGTCACGCAAAAGAGAGGAAGGGATGGGTAACAGCAAGCATTCCTTTCAGTAAAACTCCTCGCCCTCCCAAAACCTGCAACCACACATGCCTCACTCCACGCTATGCAATCTTCGGAAGAGTGAGTTGCCAGACCCAGACCCCAGCCATAACACACGCCAACCTTATGCGGCTAAATGTTTGATATTTCCTCAGTATCCGCTGGGGCCTGGAGTCGTGTTTCGGACATGAGTCCGATGCAACGGGGGTGGAGACGTGCAACGATCATGCAACGCCCCCGTTTGGCCATTTTGACGGATGATTGGGCGGATCGAGTATCCGTCACGGGTACCAGTATTGTTGGATGCTGCAATCAGTTGTAGCGCAGATCATCATCTAAGAACGAACAGGCAGGGTTGAAGAAGCACCGAGTCCCTCCAGGCACTTCAATTATTTGTTGAGGAGGCAGGGTATCGTTGTTATGTTCGCTCGCATGTGCTCGGCTGGCGGTAAAGACAGGATTGGAAGCGACAAAAGCAAAGGCAGATACACGAGGTCTCGGGTGCAGATGCTCCATTGAATCTCTCACGCTGCAGAACAACGCCAGATGCAGGACCGCGGATGCCTTCGCAGCACTGTAGGCTTCTAAAGGCAGTTCTACAGTGCTTGAAAGATGCTGCTGCAGTCGCGCGGCGATTGCTGTTAGTTAGGTCGTTCTGCAGGATGAGTGTGCCTCTTGCGTACATAGTCGTACATGGGAACTCACTGGAAGAACAAGATCGAGGCATCTTTCAGCACAATTGCATTAACTCATTCAGGCCCACCATATTCATCGAGAAAGTATCATACACACACATGCGCAACCCCCCAGAAATTATGTGCAAAGCGTCCACCATATCCTCCCCAGGTCCAGCATTTCGTCGTCAACGTTATCCGATAGCCCAATGAGCATTCCAGCATCACTAGTCTATCATCAAACGCCAATAACTGTTCACTAAAAGTGAAGGAAGGAAGCAGGTATCGGGAAGGCATCTATGTGTACATCGAAAAGAAAGCAAGAAAAGGATCAAGGCATTTCAGCACAAGACCATCGCATTCTCAACCGCGGGGGCTGAAAGGTGCTGCAGTGCGCGTCATCTCGTTGCACTTGTTGACTAGTTGCGAGATAGCGCGCAGAAGAGGACTGCCAGGTGTGCTCTCATTGAGCTGGATGTACGCAGTAGTCAGACGCTGGATGATAACGTCCATGATTTTGGGGATAATATCCCGGATCTCCGTATCCTGTTGAAAATCGTTAGCTGAAGAATATTCTAGAAGATTGGTAAAACTTACACTCGGGTTGACACTCCTGAGTACAGCATCGAGCCAGACAAGGCGCTCCGGCAAGTGACGTCCCAAAGAATCAGAGACGACTGCGCCGGTAGACAGAGCAAGCAATGGGCTGACCTGATTAAGATAACCCGGGTCGCACCGAACGAAGACAGTGTCATAGAGATCGCTGCTGCGGGGTGATTGCAGCCACTGCATAGTACCTTCCTCGAATTTGCTCTCAGACATGAGCCGAGTGATCGACTCGATTTCGAGCTGCTCTGGCGTCTTCTGCTTCGCAGGAGAACGTATAGCTCGAGGTGAGGCATGAGGAGGAACCTGTGATGGGCGCTCTGAAACCGACTGCTGAAGCTTTGCAACCTGAGATTGAAGCTCGGCCTGAGTTGCGACCATAGACTGGATAGTCTCCAAGCAAGTGTGCACAGTGTCAGTCAGCTGAGCAATCTTAGCGGCATCTTCGTGGCGCTGTACATGAGATTGACGAAGCTGCACGCCAATTTGTTGTTCAATGAGGTTTGACAGATTCGAGATGGCCGGGTTGACGACTGTTCCTACCGACGCAACCACCATAGGCTCGAAGTTCACAGCGATATTCTTCGAAACCTGGTCAGAGAGTGATTGGAACAACTGGGGATGCTTGAGAGCTCGTGAAACTGCATCCGGGATCTCCTTGGACAGTTGGGGACCCAGGGCAGACTTGAGGTTGCTGTTGATGCTTTGCTCGAGTGTCACAGACGTGTTCGCCAGGATCTCGGGCAGGAGTACGTTGCGCACACTCTCATCGATCATCTTCTTCATGACACCTTCGACGTTATCGGTGAGTGTACTAGAGACCATGCGCAGGATCGCCTCTTGCTTAGCTCCATTAGCCGCGTTCATAACGCGCTTGTCTTCGTCAAATCGCTTGTACATAACTTCCAACTCGCGTGAGAAGCCCTTGGTTATCTCGGTTTGTACAAGCTCTTCAAGCTTCTTAGCGTCAAAGTCGGCGACAGGGGCAGGCGCTGCAGAGGATGCAGCTTGCTGTTGGAAATGTTTGCTGATAAGCTGCTTGGCCCACTCAGGAGCTTCGTTGTCGGACTTGTGCTTAGACGACTCTGGTGCAACAGTTGCCTCCGGTGGCACAGGAGACTTGGATTGCGAAGTTATCTGAGCGGCTTGAGCATACGAAGACGGAGGCGCACGAATAGACGTAGAAACCGCAAACGACGCTGGTGCCGAGACCTGGGATGCTGTCTCTGCGGCCGAGCGCTTCTTCTTTTTCTTTTCAGGCTTCTCGCCACCCCCGTTGATAAGGGCTGCACGAGCTGCATCCTGCTTGCTCTCAACCTTGGCAAGTGTAGAAGCACGAATAGCTGCCTCTGGGTTTACAGACTGTCTCGAGACGTTGCTGCTCTCTCTCTTCAGCGTCTCGCGAGCAGATCGATCAGAAACCGATTTTGGCGCAGGTGTATCGCCAGCTGTAGAAGACTCATCCGTGACAGGCTGCGGTGGCTTGAGCTGCGAGATAGTAATGACGCCCTCTTCTTCAGCTTCCTTCGGATGGATGGGCTCGCCCTCCTTCTTCCAGCCCAAGTCGCTTCGTCGAATCCTCAAAACGCATACTCCCTTGGAGTGCATAACGTACAGCTCGAACAAAGCAGCATTGTCTGGATCGTCGACGTCGGTCGGTCCAGCAGGCTCATTGAGCATATGCAGGCTCCGGATCTGGCCCTTCGAGGTGAAAGAGTACTCGGTAATACTCGTCATGATGGCAGTAGCGTTGACGGGGGGCAGCGTGTTCTGGCCCTTGTCGCCCTTGCTGGCAAGACGGGAGATGTATGCAGCCTGGCTCAAGACGGGCAGGATGTACCTGGGGCAAGAAACGTGAACGAAGAAGATAGAGTTCCTCGTAGGGTGAGCAACAGCCATGATACCAGTCCTGGGATGGAAGGCTACGCTGCAGATAGCGTCCGATTCGTTCTCGTGGGGTAGGTGAATTTCCTGCACAGCCTTATTGAGACCAAGATCCCACAGCTGGAAGGCGTGGTTCTGCTTCATGCCGACCATGACATATCGTAGTGCAATACCCTTAGTATATGGCTTATCTTTGTCAAAGAAGAAAACGGAAGTGGGCCACGACTTGGCATTTGGCGTGGTAGTGTGGAACTCGAGTAGGGTCTCGGAGACCTCAACCTGGCGGGGTGGGCTGTGTGGGTTGCCCAGATCCGGCTCGGTTAGGGTTCGGATGTCCCAGAAGCGCATGCGTCCTGCCTTGTCCAACGAGACGATGATAGTGTCGTCCTCGCTAAAGGTAAAGTCCTTTCCAGCCTTGCCAGTCAGAATCTTAAGCGAGCGCTCCTTGAGATACTTCTCCGTGTTACAGGCGCGGCCCTTCTTGTTCTGAGCATACTCGGCGGCAACCCTAGGGAAGACAATATGAATAGACTTGCCTCTGCCGACAGCGAAGAACTCTGGGTGACGGGAGGAGGGCTTAGCACGTGTCTTCAGCTGGCCACCAGATGTGTTATCATCTTGGGTGGGCGACGGAGGAAGTATGAGACCCTGAGAATCAAGGTGCTCCCCAAACTGATCCTCACGGGCAGGGCCAAGAGAGGTCCAGAAGACAGTACCGTTGACTCCTATGCCAAGGATGCTCTCGAGAGATTGCTGCGCGTCGTCTGCGGAGGTGCAGAGGGCGATGTTGAAGATGCGCTCCGGGTGATTCTCGAATACCTGGCGATATTGACCGTTCTCTTGGCGGATGATGCGAAAGCCGCCCTTCTTTACAAGAGCGTACACGATGAAGTTCTTGCTGGCCGACACAAGAGAGCGGTCGATCTGATCGAAATCCTTCTTAAGTCTAGCGATATCCATGAACAGCTGAGTGCCGAAGTGCGGGCGACCAGGCGGCATCTCATTGACCTGGATAGTAGCAAAGGCGCGCATGGGGAACCTGTAGACTATTACCGTCTGGTCCTCACCCTTTGCCAGGCTTGCCTCGGCCTCGGCGGTCTCCCAGTTGTCGGCGACGTTGTTGTCCGCAACCTCGGCGGCGACCTCTTTCAAGGCGGCGGCGAGGGGCGCCGGGAGAGTGGCATCAATCTCCGCGGCCTTGCTGGCGTTATCGAACTCTGCGCTGACCTCGGCGGCGATGTCGGCCATGGCCTCCATGACGTGCTCAACGACTTCCTCGGACAGGTCATCGAGCTCGTCGGTCATCGGAACGGCCGATTTGCCCTCGGCCTCCGCAAGCGCGTCTTCAATCTGCTGACCAACCTGCTCGCCCAAATCGCTCACGGCCTCGGCCACAGTTTCGTGCTGATGGGCCAGCGTGTGCTGGTTGCTCTCGGCGGGCGCGATGGGCGCTTCAAAGGTATGTTTGTGCTTGAGGATCTCCACCTTCGGGGCGGGGGGCTTTGACGCGGGCTGGATGGGCGTACGGTTGCGCGGGCTGGCAGCTTCGAGCGAGTCGAAGGGGTTGACGTAGGTAAATTTGGGCGGCAGCGTCGCTGTCTCGGGCTGGAAGCGGGAGGAAGACTCCAGGCCGTCGGAGCCGAAGACCCGCATAGGTGACGCAGTCGCAGCGGCATCGGCGGGCACCTGCTCCAGCTGGGCGTCGGCAGGATGCTGCGCGAGGTCGTCCACAACCGTTTCAGGCTTGTTGGACGGGACGGGCGGGGAAAGCGCGGCCGAGGCAGCTCGCGAAGAGTGCCCACTTGACTGGGCTGGCTTGGGGTGGTTCAGCAGACGCAGCAGCAGATCCTGCGGGTGCGCCGAGGGCACGGAGGCGGGGACGGGCTGCGCCTGGGCGGGAGCGCCCTGCGAGGACGTCCTGTTGCCCATGAGGCTGGCTACCAGGGAAGGCGCCGCCTCAGGAACCTGCGAGTTGCTTGAGACGCGTCGCGCGTGCCCTGCGCTAGCCTGCGAGTTGAAGCGAAGCAGGTTCAAGAGGTTGGTCGACTGCTGCTGCGGCGTCTGCTGCGACGGGTGGCCGTGGTCGGGTGCAGGCGTATTCGCCATGGACGAGTTAGGCGACAGAACCGCAGACTGGTGGTGGGGGTGCGGGCCGCTCGGTGATGGGGAGAAGAGAGGCGAGGAGACGGTGGGCTGCTGGTAGTTGTGCTGGTGATTGCCGGATGCGCCACCGTTGAGGCGGGCAAACAGCTCCTGCAGGTCCGCCATGGTGAGGGAGAGTGGGGCAGATCTGGGCGCATGTTAGTCGCGGTGAGTGAGGGGCGCGCAACTGGAGCTGCAGGAGATGGCCATGTCACGATGTGACGGAGTGGGCAAACGTACTTTACTCCAACCCAAAATTAGAACGTGTGCGGCCGAAGCCTGGTCACTCGATTTGCGCAAAGCTGTTCTGGTGCAGCAGTACTGTGACAAAGCAAAGCGCTGGCGAGTTGTGAGAGGATGAGGACGACAGGCTGCGATGGTGCGCAGTTGTCAATGGATGGTAGGAGCATCGTGGGCCAACTGGTGACAGCTCGAGGTGAGTTCGCTAGCGCCGGATATGCTAGATTGAGCTAGCGCAATTGACGTATCCGCTCAGCCCTAACACTCACCCAGGTAATAGCACAGTGACGTATATCACCTAAACTTCCAGAAGAACGTACTCCTCCCCCAACGCCACCTTTTACCCATGCAGAAGCGACACCTTATGTCCCGCTGAAAGTGGACGTCAAGCTTCACAGATCGGCGTCTTCACTTACCATGCTCGTTGATGCGCATGTCTCCCTGAATATGTGTTTCGAGCTCACGGACAACTCGCTATATCAGGGTTTGACTGAAGAAGAGCGGGTGTTCGGATCGGAAGGCATCATAACGGCTCCTTCCGCGCCATGTCGGATGAGGAACTCAACGATGTGTGGATTCGTAGGATTACGGATGCGCTGGGGTGGCAGCTGCAGCAGAGTGAAGAGGACGACTAGTTGGAGGATTGGTGGGGGTTCAATTTGCTCCAAGTTCCATAGTCTATGTATAATCTGGGGCGTTGAGACGTGAGTGGGACATAATCCGCACTCTCTCCCGATCCTTCGTGATCAGTTCCAGAAGACCGTAAAAACAGGAGAGACGTCCATGATAAGACATTATTGCCACCTTCCATCCCCCAAACCTACAAACACATACCCCACCCACATTCCTCCCTACTCAAACACCATTGTATTAACAATACTCCCAATCCCTTCCACATGCACCTCGACCACATCCCCATGCCCCAAAAACCCCTTTGGCTCCATAAACAACCCCACCCCACTCGGAGTCCCCGTCATAATCGCCGTGCCCGCCCTCAACGTCATTCCCCTCGATAAATGCTCCACAATCTGCCCAACGCTATAAATCATATCATCAGTACCCGTCTCCTGCCTCTTCTCTCCATTGACTTTCGTCCAGTACGAAAGTCTCTGCGGATCGGGTATCACAGTCGTACTCGCGATACACGGGCCTATAGGAGCGAACTTGTCAAAGGACTTTGCGTAGCCAAATTGACCGCCGGAGACGCTGGTGGGGAGTTGGTAGTTGCGGGCTGAGATGTCGTTGCCGACCGTGTAGCCGAGGATGTAGTCTTTGTAGTTTTGGGCCGAGATGTTTTTGCAGTCTTTGCCGATTATGATTGTGAGTTCGCCTTCGTAGTCGAGTTGGGATTGGCAGGTAGGGGGGATGGGGATGCGGTCTAGGGGCCCGGCGAGCGCGTCGCTGGGTTTCATGAAGATTGCTGGGTTGGAGGGGATTTGCAGCTAGGATTTGTTAGATGTGTGGTTGATGATGAGGATGAATAAGAGGGGCAAGGGATGTACTTTGCTCTCTTCTGCATGTCTTCGGTAGTTGAGTCCTACGCAGAGTATGATATTCGTAGTCTCTAATGGGCTCAACAACTAGAATCCTTCAAGTTAGCTATCCCTTCTATCACTACCCCACCTATATCCCTTATCGATTTCTCCTTCCTCTTCCACAGAACGCCCTTACGAAACAAGATATTCCAAATACACCAAATCAAGCAATTCAGACATACCTTTACAACCCTCGCCCTCCCCACCGTCTTCCTAAACCCCTTCCCCACACCCCCCTCAAGCAGCTCAACTTCACTCCCCTCAATCTCCCTCGTTGGCGTCTCTTTCTCCAGATTCCCATACACGATCTTGCCCTCGTCGTTCTCGAAGCGGATCAATCGCTCAAATGCCGCCATAGTTCTGCTAGAAGTGTTGAAGTTTGCTCGAAACGGAACCGCCTTCAATGACTGTGCACGGAAGGTTTGACGGGTCAAGGGTTGAGTGATGCGGCGGGAGCAGTTGAAGAAAGATCGAGCAAACATGGAATGAGGAAGATTGGAAGGAGGTGAAGGGCTTCCTGTTTAAATAGATCCATGTGTAGAGTGGACGCCCGTGTTGACGGGCTATGGTAAGCCCCACCTCCATTGCCGGCGGGGTTGGGTTTCGGCAATTGGATGAGATCAACGTCACAACGTCCATGTCCGAATTTTCGAAGGCCGAATGGATGATCAATATCCCGCCTTCATCGGCTTCCAAAGCAAGTATTGGAAAGAAAGGAAGCTTTGATTCAAAGTGGTGGACCAAGTGCGAATTCACCGCTGCTCATGGCACATATAAAGCAGGTCGAGCCGCTTCAACGAGAGGCAGTGCATCTACTTATTGCGGGTATTCGTAAAAGGTAACCTCTAAATTTACCTCTCCTACCCTGTGTTCAGCAAACGCGTACGCATCCTCACCCACTCATCTCCACATCCCCATTCCCATCTCCATTACTTGCCGCCCCAGCCCCAGTGTCCAACCTCCCCAAACAGCCCGGACAATTATGCAATACCATATGCGCAAACATATCGCAATCGATACAAAAGTGGCTTTCACAAGCCCTACACTCATACCGCCCACTCTCACTAGCTTTTTGCTCCTCACTATCCTCCTCATCCCTCTTCGCCCCATTCGTCTCGCCGTCTTGCTCGGCCGCCGTGCGCTCCTTGCTACTCGACGGCGGATTGCCAAAGGCCGCAAGACAGCCCACGCATTCCTTGCTACCCTTCTCGCGAGCGCGCGCCCAGGAAACTGTGGACCAGTTACGTAGAGGGAAGAGGTGGTGGTAAGATCGTGCGAGATGGGTGGAGAGGAGGAGTGTGAGTTGGCAGGAGGGGCAAGTGATGGGTAGGGAGCAGACTTTTGCGCTGCAACGCGAGCAGGTGTAGCCGCCCATTGTGAGATTTCCGTGGCAGGCACACATTGTGAGTTGGTCCTCGATTACCCGCGAAGGGAAGCCCATCATCATGAGCGCCGCCACGGATTCTGATTGCGCTGGAGCTTCTGTGGCGGCGGGCGCGGTTTGTCGGATGACGGGAGGTGTTGTGGTTGCTAGGAGGAGCTCCTTCAGCATCTCTTGGTCGGTGGCGATTGTGTACTCGCCTTCATCGCCGGCATTTGTCTTTGTGACAATCTCTGTGCAGATCTTGAGGCGTGCGCTCATGCCGATGATGCTGACGCGGATCTTGTCCCTCACGCAGGCCTTGACTGTTTGGTGTATGTCTCCTGGGTCCAGACTCATCAAGCTACCAAACACCACGATGACCTCTCGTGTGCCGTGACTCGGCGTGTGGTATAGTGTCGCTCGTGCCAACTCCAGCGCATTCTGCAGACTCGGCGCACCCTTCGGCTCCTTCCCATGCTCTTTGCTTCGTAGTCCTTGTATCGCGGCGACGTGTTCCGCTGGGTTGCCCGAGAGCTCAGAGACGCGTATACAGACGCCGTCGTACATACCAAGCACGCTCATTTGTGAGATGGGGTTCTGTTCGAAAAACTCGCGGATGTAATCTTGAGTGTAATTTACCATGGTGATGAAGCGGTTCGGCCGCATGTCCTTCTCCATCATTGCCTCAGACAGATCAAGCACCAGGACAACGTGGCGTATGATGCCTCGTTGAAAGGGCTTCGTATCCTTGCGCAATCTCTTGCGCTTCCGCTCCTCTTCGCGCTCTTGCACGCTTTGTCCCAGTGTCCCATCCTCGGCGGGTTGTATGGTCTTCTCCACTGTCCGCGAGTACTCCGTCTCCCACGCATGCCGCCGTGGTGCTTCCTTCACTGACTCTGCCCGCTTTTGTCTCTTGTTAGCTGTCGATTGCGCGCGTGAGCTGGATACGCGGCTCTTTGCGCCGACGTACTCGTCCTCGGACCCCTCGCCGTCGAATGAATAGTCGGAGTCGGGCATTGTCCACGTGTATCTTTGTACGTGTGTCCGAAGGGTTCCCGATGGTGGGATGTAGCTTGGAAGGCGCGATCGACTAGCTGACGACGAGTATCGGGCTTCGGTGCGATATAGGCGTGCACATGCGCGGTATGTGTTCGATGAAGGAGCGTGGATGCGGAGGCTAGAGGTAAAGGTGCCGAGGTCATCCAGACTTCCCTATCTCGACATATCTCCCATTGACAAATATAATCTCACTAAGCAGGACATGTGAAGGTAAGACAAGACCATACTTGAATGTATCAATATATTTCATTCAGCAAACATTATCTGTATATCGTAGAACTAGCCAGCACAGCATGACGCATCAAACGTGTCCAAAGAGCCCCAAAATGGTATACGCTATGCTCGGAAAAGCCCTCATAAAACATTGCGCCGGTTCTCCTTTTACTTTCCTCCAAATTATCCTGACATGCCTATTACTAATTATACGCGCCTGAGCCAGCTACGTTTGGCATTGGCCAGTCATCTTCGGTGATGCTCGACCAGAACACCCAGATCATTATTACGGCAAGGAGGGTGAAGAGCGTCTCGAACAGGCCACCGTTGATCTTGCCGCTGGTGCCGGTGCAGATATGGACGCTAATTACGTATTGGAAGATTTGGCCGATGGCGAACAGGAGGGCTGCGCCGAGGAGATATACTGCAGGGTATTGTTAGCGAGGATACAATGTAAGGAATAAAGTGAGACACATACGCATGGGCTTGCGCTCGCCGAGTATCCGTAGAACCAAGAAAGCCTCCAGCAGGAAGAAGATGACGATGAAGACCAGCGGTACGAGTTGGTAGAGGGTGTATAGGGCGTAGGCCTGATTTGGTACGTCCCGTGTGCTGTCCCAGAAACCGGTCCAGCTGAAGCCAGTGTCGAGTGCGATATAGCCGGTGCCAACGAATATTACAGCCGACGAAATGAACAGGAGACCGATGGATACGGCAGTTCCGTCGTCCAGTAGCTGGTAGCCAACAACGCCGTTGAGCATGAGAATCCATGAGGTCGCGGTGACGGCTGCGATGTGGATCGCAACGAAAGCCTGCGCGGAAGTTAGTTAGACAGTGTCCCAGCGTACATGTACATGTAGAGCTGGCGACATACCAGGCGCACGGAGCTGTTGAGAGGGAATCCCCCAATGGTGAAGATCTCGCAGATTGAAATAATGATGTAGCCGAGGAGGAAAAGTTGCATCTCTCTGCTTGCGGTCAGTCATGTACCCTGACAGCACTCTTGAAGTTTGCGCACCTTCTTCCGACAGCAGCCTTCTTCCGCTGTGATCTCCATAGCAGGAACGCAGTAACGAGGATGGCGATGCCGCATATAAGTATCGAGCCTGGCTTAGTGAGCAGGAGGTCCTCTCCAGATGCGCATGATGCTACTGACCCAAAT
Source organism: Clathrospora elynae (assembly GCA_010015635.1). Lineage (NCBI taxonomy): Eukaryota > Fungi > Ascomycota > Dothideomycetes > Pleosporales > Diademaceae > Clathrospora > Clathrospora elynae. Next base: position 84,578 of record ML976013.1, read on the forward strand.
TATGAAGTCTGCTACCTCCGCCGACGGGGAAGCCTTGCAGGGTGCAACCTCCGCGCCATCCTATGTCTTGTCGTGTGGATGATGGGTTGAAGAGCTGTACAAAGCAGGGCGGTTAGCGGTGCGGTCGCGAGAATGATTGGGCAATGGGGTGGTAGGATCGCGACGTACATAGCAGACTGTGAATTGTTAGTATAATAGTTCCATGATGTACAGCAAAGGGCATCGTCTGTTCGTACCTGGCAGTGTGGACCAAGTATTGCCTGTGTCGCGACAAAAGTCGTCGAATTTCCCGTACCGCGACATGGCTGGCTACAGCGCGTGGAGCGATGCCTTGCGTGCAGGTGCTTTACTGTAAAGCAATTGTTGTCGAGGTGCAGGCGCAGCGACCGACAAAGAGCGAAGATTGGCGCGGCCGCGATAGGCAATGGGCGTGAAAGCGGGCTGCGAGTGACCGAGGCAGAGTGATGATGCGCGCTGCAGTGTAGATAGATGTGCGTGGCTGGGGAGTTTCCTTGAAACTTGGTTACCAGGGCGGGTTCGTGGCTGCAAACGCGGGTCCCAAATGTCACTGTCCGCTAATCCAACCCCCTGGCTGATTGACAAGGAATCTGCAATTGGAGTAGCAACAGATGAGCAAGTGAGGGACCGTCTCGAGTGAAAGCGAGGGTGATACAAATCTCAGAGGCCTCATCAGACGCAGCTGAACAAACACAGCAATCTCGGGCCCGGCCAATGAGGAGTGCAGGAGGCGTGCGCTAAGACGTTTGAGTATAGGAGGCCCGTCGACCCCCTGCGCAGGGCGCTGACAAGCCACGCGCATGAAATTGTGTCAAAACCAGGCTTGATGCCAGCGACACGATGCATGAGGTCATGTCTTGCTTGCTCCGAGATGTGCTTTAATTTACCCTCAGAACAGGTGCGTGTTTCAAGCTGGCGCCGAATGCACAGCGAAGTGGTAGCTTGCAGATGTTAGCCGACGCTCCGGCGTCTATCCAGCAAGCTTACCTCCACCCTAGAGTTTCCATCAAACACTGGAATTGTTGTCAGAATATCTGAAGTATGCGACCAATTACAAGCCGCCTGTGTACAAGGCACATGATTTGCACGTTTCACGCGTGCTTTCCAAGGTTATAACTCCTTAGTGTCGATTTTATAAAGACCATTCCTTGTACCAAGCCGCCCTTCTAGTCTTCTGTCGAGGCAAGGATCGAACTTCAAGCACTATTAATGTTCGAACATGTTGGCAGAAACTGTCACATCATAATGTTCACCGCATAAACTTCTAGCAGCTTTACCCGCATTTTCGCAGCATTCTTTCCTCTTCACATCGATGCTGTGCGGGGCCAACTTAACTTTCGAATGCGGAGTCCCCAACGTGCTCATCTCTTCACCGGGATGTTAGTTACCCACATGCAAATCCCCCACAGTCTTGTACATAGTACATATAGAGCTATCATGTTCTTTCAGTGAAAGTGTTCCGGTAGTCGGGTATGCTGTCTACGTCTACTTCGGTAGCGAGAAAGAACGATCCCCATATAGATGAGCCAGATCACAAACCTTCTGCTATGCATGTGCATCATCGTACAACGCAGGCTCATTTGCGAATATCTCCGCTATGCTCGGACCGAGTAAGGTTGTGCCAAGCACAACGGTAGCTCTGGGCAGCCGGATAGGGAGGAACCTACAGCTCGCTCGCATGCACGCAACTACATACCCAGGTACTATCTGATCACGGAGCGCCATCGTGCCCACAGCCTTTTCTATAGTAGCCAGATGTGACGGGGTTCTTCACCGCTCTCGCGCTAGCTTCCTCATTGGCACCTGTCGGCTGTTTGACCCTGTGACGTGCCCTCGCAGCCGCATTTTCCCTCGCCCTCCCATTCACCATCTTGGAGTCGGGCTGCTCCGCAACAGCCTGCGACCTTCACGATTCCTTCTTACCCGCAGAGCAACAGGAGGCCTGCCAACATCCCGCTCCACAATCTCTCGTCGTCCGCCCGCCCGCAAGACCAAGACTCGGCCTATCTGCTCGACGAGCACGATAAGAACAGCGCGCGGTCCTCCTTCGACACACCGTCTTCCGACTCTGACCTCTCGCTCTGGAGTGACACGGGCGATCTCGTCGACCAGCTAGCTGACCGGGAAGATCCGCTCCGCATCCGTGTACGGGACTCGCTTGAGGAAGGGCACGCCCCGAGGCATCGTCGACAGCAGAAGCGCGCCCGCTTCCAATCGCCCGAGCACTTTCACGAGAAGGGGACTGCGGGCATCCGAAAAGAAGATATTGAGATACCCGATCCTGGGCCGCGGACCATCTCAAAAGCAGAGCAGATTATCGCCGCCATCATGGCGCCCAACGACCGACCCTCCCGCATCCACGGGCTGCACGGGAAGAAGCTCATGTGGGTTGAGCACACACGCGACACCGGCAGCGCAGTACTGACAGCCACAGATACTTCACGAGTGTATTCGTCTCATTAGGCGTGTTCCTCTTTGGCTACGACCAGGGCGTTATGTCCGGAATTATAACGTGCGCCGCCCCCGAACCCCTCCTACCCGATCACATCTGATAGTGTATTGCAGGGGAATCTACTTCAAGGAATATTTCAATCAGCCGTCTGCTGTCGAGTTGGGCACAATGGTCGCCATTCTGGAAATCGGAGCCTTCATTTCCTCGATCATGGTTGGCCGCATAGGTGATGTGCTGGGCAGACGCAAAACTATCCTCTACGGCTCCCTCATCTTCGTTGTTGGCGGCGCCCTCCAAACCTTCGCCAATGGAGTCCCGATGATGCTGTTGGGCAGAATCATCGCTGGTCTCGGTGTCGGATCGCTGTCGACCATTGTACCAGTCTACCAGTCCGAGATCTCGCCGCCCCACAACCGAGGAAGGATGGGCTGCATTGAATTCACGGGCAACGTTTCGGGATACGCTGTCAGTGTCTGGGTCGACTACTTTTGCACGTACATCAAGGGCGACTTGTCCTGGAGGGTTCCTCTCTTCATGCAGTGCATCATGGGACTTCTTTTGGCCGCTGGTAGCTTGCTCATCTGCGAGTCCCCAAGGTTTGTCGCATGAGCCTAGCTTATGATTCCCGCTGACACGTCTAGATGGCTGTTGGACAACGATCACGACGAGGAAGGCATTGTAGTCATTGCCAACTTGTACGGAAAGGGCGATATTCACAACCCCAAAGCACGAGAAGAATACCGAGAGATTAAGATGAATGTGCTCCTCCAACGCCAAGAAGGTGAACGATCCTATGCCGACATGTTCAGGCGATACTCCAAACGCGTCTTTATTGCTATGTCCGCCCAAGCCCTCGCGCAACTGAACGGCATCAACGTCATCTCATACTATGCACCCCTCGTCTTTGAAGAGGCTGGCTGGTACGGCCGCCAGGCTATTCTCATGACCGGCATCAACGCCATCACCTACTTGCTATCTACAATTCCGCCATGGTACATCGTCGACACACTGGGCCGTCGAAAAATTCTTCTCTCTGGAGCCCTAATGATGGTTGTCTCGCTCTCCGCCATCTCGTACTTCATCTTCCTGCAGGCGCCATGGACACCCAACCTGGTTGTCATATTCGTCATGATATACAACGCCGCGTTCGGATACTCGTGGGGTCCTATCCCATGGTTGTATCCGCCAGAGATCCTGCCGATGAGCATTCGTGCAAAGGGCGCCAGTCTGAGTACAGCGACGAACTGGGCCTTCAACTGGCTCGTAGGAGAGATGACTCCCATACTGCAGGAACATATCCAGTGGCGTCTATACCTCATACACGCCTTCTTTTGCGCTGCGAGTTTCGTCATCGGTGAGTGCAACGTTACGATGTACTCCTACAGCAGCGTGCTAATCCTTCCGCAGTATATTTCATCTACCCTGAAACGGCCAACGTCCGTCTTGAAGACATGAACTCCTTGTTCGGGGATGCGACCACCGTTGCGCCCACTCCGGAGACTCTAGCCGAAGTTGAATCTCTCTTCAGTGGCGATCGTGGCTCGCCTGTGCCCTCTCTCGATATTCGAGGACGCCGTCCGCAAGACGACGCCATCCCCGGGCTTAACATTGATCCTCCCGATCTCGAGAGTGGCAAGGATATGGCCAAGGCCGATACCGACAACGGCGAGGGAATGGGCGGCTGGATCAGCAAAATGGTCAAGAAGACGAAGGGTAATGGGGAAGGTGATAGCTCCGGCGCAAAGTACAAGCAAGTCGGACAAGACGACGACTAAGCCGCAGGTTGGGTTTTTGATGGATGGCATTCTTAGACATGTTCGCATCATCTAGCACTAATCGGCGTGTTTCTATATCCACGATGGATTATGCTCGGCTCGCAAAGTTTTGGGTTATTAGAGCGGAAAGCATTTTGAGGCGTTACTTGTACGGACTGCTTTTGTCTGAATGGCTTGTCTCATGTTCATGTACGACAGCACTTGTAGACGGCAATATAAGCTCTTTGACTACTTTAATGCTGATGGCATCAGTACCACAACTCTTCAACCACACATGCACTTCCAAATAGATCGTGAACATGTGATGAACGATTGGAGGCGGCTCCACAAATTGTGGGCTTCACGTGATGCCTCCAGTGCTGTGAACAGGTGTCGCTTCCAAGGTTCTTCCCCTTGCCCCAGTACGCGGCCCTAGCTTCCTTCAGCTGCTCGTAGTGGCTATTTCGGTATACAACAGCCCACCTCCTCGACACGGCTTCGCAAGGGGCCTTTCTCCATTGCTCTTTCCCTGTGAGCATCATATGCTCTCGCCTTCTTTGGGGATCACTTCTACGACTCCTACGGCTCAAGAAGGCCACTTTTAATTGATTTCCTTCCTTCGAGCCCTTGCGTCACGGTGGGCAAATTCCGTAGCACCGACTTAGCAGTGCCCACCAAATCCAGCCTCGAGCCACGAATCCCTACCGGCGTCCCACAACAACGTCGCGACACTTCCTGTCAATTGGAGCAGCTACAAGTTGTCCACTACCATGGCAGCAACAGCACACACATCGGGCGCGGATGCCCAGGCGGAAGAGCTGCGGAGGCGAAATGTAGCCGCACCATCACAACCCGCGGCGCATGCGGCAGCAGAGGCACCGGTGGAGGAGAAGTCGAAGGAGAAGGTGCGTGTCTCTATCCAAGCGGCATCGGGCCGTCAACCAGCTGGCCGCTGCAGGGTCCCCTTGCACAGACTAACCAGACAACAGCCATTCGACATCATCGCCGTCCTCGACGAGTACGAGTTCATCTGGGCGCCGCTGATATTCACCTTCTTCGCCTTCTTCACACGCATGTACAAGATCGGTCTCTCGCCAATTGTTACCTGGGATGAAGCTCAGTAAGCAGGGCTGCTACAGCATGATATGTGCATGTCTAACAGAGGCCCAGTTTCGGCAAGTTTGGTTCACACTACATCAAGCGCGAGTTCTACTTCGATGTTCATCCTCCGCTCGGGAAGATGCTCGTCGGCCTATCGGGATACCTCGCAGGATACAACGGCTCGTTCGAATTCAAGTCTGGAGAGGCATACCCTGAGGAGCTGAACTACACCTTTATGCGTCTCTTCAACTCGGCCTTTGGTGCTGTCTGCATCCCACTGGCATACTACACTGCAAAGGAACTGAACTTTCGGAGACCCATTGTGTGGTTCGTCACTCTGGCCGTCCTGTGCGAGAACTCGTATACCACCATCAGCCGCTTCATCCTGCTCGACTCTATGCTTCTATGCTTCACCTTCACAACCGTCTTCTGCTGGTCCAAGTTCCACCGCCAGCAACACGACCCGTTTTCGCCTGAGTGGGGCCTGTGGTTGATGATGACCGGTGTCTCGATTGGATGCGTATGCAGTGTCAAGTGGGTTGGCTTCTTCGTCACAGCTTTGGTCGGACTCTACACCATCGAGGACCTCTGGAACAAATTCGGCGACTTGAAGATGCCAAAGGTATGTGCATCTGAGAATCGGCATACGGGCAAAGCTAACATGATGTAGATGGAACTTGCCTCGCATTTGGCTTTCCGAGTCTTCGGTCTCATCATGATCCCTCTCGCCGTCTACACGTTCTCGTTCTACCTGCACTTCCTGATCCTCGAAAACAGCGGTCCCGGCGACGCCCAGATGAGCTCTCTCTTCCAGGCAAACTTGCGGGGAACTGAGGTCGGAAAGGACAGCCCGCTCGAGGTGGCCTATGGCTCTCGTGCAACACTGAAGAACATGGGATACGGAGGTGGACTGCTTCACTCCCACGTCCAGACCTATCCTGAAGGATCCGCGCAACAACAAATTACCTGCTACCACCACAAGGACGCCAACAACGATTGGTTCTTCTACCCCAACCGCCACGAGGTTGAATACAAACCCGAGGAGGAGCTCCGCTACCCCGGAAATGGCGACGTTATCCGTTTAATCCACGCTCAGACTGGCCGCAACCTTCACTCCCATCAAGTCGCAGCTCCCGTCACTAAAGGTGACTGGGAAGTCTCTTGCTACGGCAACACGACTGTCGGTGACACCAAGGACCACTGGGTTGTTGAAGTAGTCCGTGATGCAGCCTCGAGGGATTACTCCAAGCTTCGGACACTCACCACCGCCTTCCGCCTGAAGCACAAGGATCTCAACTGCTATCTTCGCGCCGGCAATGTCAATCTGCCTCAGTGGGGATTTAAGCAGATTGAGACTACCTGCGTGAAAGCAAACAGCCCCCGCGATGTTTACACTCACTGGAATATTGAGAGCCACACTAACGAGAGGCTCCCTGCCGGTAACCCTGGTGACTACAAGTCGCCATTCTTCCAGGACTTCATCCATCTCAACGTTGCCATGATGACTTCCAACAATGCCCTCGTCCCCGATCCCGACAAACAAGACGATCTCGCCTCCAGCTTCTGGCAATGGCCCCTCCTCCACGTCGGTCTCCGCATGTGTGGCTGGAACGATGACAGTAAGCTCACATCTCACCTCTCCATTCAATGCTTTTACTAACATTCCCGCAGTCGTCAAGTACTTCCTCCTCGGAAATCCTGCTGTCTATTGGGGTAGCACTGCTTCTCTCGCTATCTTCGCTCTCATTGTTGCCTTCTACCTCGTGCGCTGGCAACGCGGCTACAACGACCTTAAGCAGTCGGAGATCGACCTCCTCCACTACGCCGGCATCTACCCCGTCATCGGATGGTTCTTGCACTACATTCCTTTCGTCGCTATGGGCCGTGTCACATATGTGCACCACTACTACCCCGCATTGTGGTTTGCGATCATCGTCATGGGTACCTGCTTGGACTTTGGTACGCGGAAGCTGAGCAAGCAGGTGCAATGGGGCATCTTTGGCGCGCTGTATGTGGTTGTCATTGGTCTGTACTGGTTGTTCAGGGCGATTAGCTTCGGTATGGTTGGGCCCAGCAGCCAGTGGAGTCATCTTAAGTGGTTCGACAGCTGGAGGATCACGGACTAGAGGGTTCAGAGAGAGGCAAGCAAGTCACTACGTCTGTATTCCTTTTTGGGAAGATCTCCCATGGAGAAGAGAAGGGTCTTGTTCGGATGCAGGAGGCGTGGGAATAGGATTTGACTTTTGTAATAACATGTCCTTGCGTCGACTTCGACTTCTTCAAAACAGCGGGTCTAGGGATATGGGATATCAGGCAGATATCATGCGTTGGGGTATACGCCGGCTAGCGAAGGTGTTTCAGGGCAACATTTTGGCGGTTCAATACATGTTAGACTTGAGTATCTGATATAGTTGATGTGTCTAGTTCTTCTCCTTCAGTGTATGCCTGATGCCGCTCTTCGCAATTTCAAACTCGACGCCTCTCCCTTCTGAAGGTGGTGTCCATGGTGCAAACACGACTCTGAACCAGCGTCGCCACTTGGAGATGTGGTTCTCCTCTTCGTTCCACTGGTCTTGGCCGTTGACGTTGTGGATGAGGGGTTTGTTCGCGAAGACTGGCTGCTTGATCAGGGCGATTCGGCAGGCGAGCTGGTTTGTCCAGACGAGGCCCAGTGACGGTGTCTTCTGAGCATTTGTTGATTCGTACTGACTGTCTCCCCATCCTGTGAACCATCGCTGTTGGTGGTCGAGAGCTAGGGGGTCGGGCGATAGTATTAGGCCATCATCGAATTGTGAGGGGGTATGAGGCTCGTTGTCGTGGTCATTGCCCTGGCTGTTGGTGGATGTTGTTCGAGAGACGGCATTGGACGACGTGGCAGACGGAGACCGGGTGAAGCGATCGGCAACCTGGTTGGCCACGACTACCGCGATGCCTTCTGTGTATGCAAGTTCACGTAGCAAGGCTCCCAGCTGCACGAGCTGAGTACCTCGCTTGGCCAGAGACGCGGCGCCACTCCTCGCGCCTGGCTTCTCGAGCTCAGCGCGATAGTTCGCAGCAACGGAGTCTAGGATGACAAGGCCTATGTCATGCTTCTTTATAGCCACCGGCAGCTGGTAGCGCAGGATGTGCTCCTGCGATTCGAGGTCCGGGGTCTGGATGCTCAGTATGCGTGATAGTGAGGGTTTCTCGTCGGCAGGCAGTGCAGCGAGTACCGGGTGGGAGGAGAGCAGCTGGGCGAGGCGGTTCGTGGCGAGTACGGCTTCGGTGGAGATGTAGACTGCTGATTTGGCGAGGCCGTGCGGAGGTGGGAGCTGTGAGGCCAGCAGGAGGGTAAGGAGCAGTTGCGTTTTGCCGGCACCACTAGTAGTTATTAACTCGATGTCCAAGAAAGGGAACTCAGTATTTAGGCAGATGATGCAATGATCAGGGTGCTATCGTACCTCTCTCCAGTAATCTCGATCAGGTAGCCACGCGGAATACCGCCGCCCAACGCAGCATCGAGCTGTGCATCCAAAGTGCTTATACAGCTCCACGCGTGTTCCGGTGCGTCCGGGTTACCCGATCCAGACAGCAGCTGGCGATGGAGAGCATGGATCACGGCATCTGCGAGCTTCCTCAGTTCCCCCGCCGGCAGCTGCGCGCGCTTGGCGACATCGGCAGCCTCGAGCGTAAGCAGGTCATTGGTCGTAATCAGGGTCTTGTCGAGCGAGGGCAGCAGATGCGTATAGGGTTTCGCGTCGAAGTCAGGCAGCACCTGCAGCAGATCCGTCATGGGCCACCGCTACCGAGCATTTGCGCGGCTCTGCGGATGGCAAGCGCGGGAATTACCGGGCCCGAGGATTACAGCGCGTTGCGAAAAAGGTTGTGCAGGCGGGCGATGGGAATGCACGAAGCGTGTTTTATGTTCGAGAAGCTCTTGGCAGCTGGCTGAGGTTGGACTTGTATAAGCTGGACCATATAGTTTTCGGCCAATATAGTTTTCGGCCACCCCACCAAATCTACTGCTCCACCTTTGACGCGTCGCAACCCAACCACCACACGCTTAATATGGATAGTCGCGAGCTCGCTATACAATCTGCTATCCGCGATCTCAATTCTGGTGTTTACAAAAGCCAGCGCCAAGCCAGCAAGGCCTACAGCATCCCGCGAACGACGCTACAGGCTCGCCTGGCCGGCCACCAACCCCACGCGATAGCTCATCACCACCAGCAACGATTGACTCCAGAGCAAGAGGAGTTTCTTGTTGAATGGATCCTGGACGAGGATCTTCGCGCACAGCCTCCCTCCCATAACCGTGTACAAGAGATGGCCACCCGAGTCCTTCGCATGAACGGTGACAACGCGCCGCTTGGGCAGCTCTGGGTCTCCCACTTCCTCAAACGCAACCAACGCGTCCACTCAGTTGTTGGCCGATCAATTGAAGCTGCTCGTACCGACAATACAAATCCAGAGACAATACGGGCGTGGCTTGAGCTTGTGGAGCAGACTCGAGTCCGGCTAGGGATAAGAGTTGAGGATACATGGAATATTGATGAGACTGGCGTTGGGCTTGGAGTATGTAATAACTCCCAAGTCCTAGCCTCATCTCATAAGCGCAAGGCTTACGTTAAGTCTCCAGAGAACCGCGAATGGGTATCAATTGTTGAGGTGGTATCAGCAAGCGGGCAGAAACTCCGCCCACTCGTGATATTCAAGGGACAAAACCTCCAAACAACGTGGTTTCCATCTGAATCAGTTCCAGATTGGTTTTATATGACGTCTGAAAACGGTTGGACTTCAAACAACGTTGGTATTGAGTGGCTACGTCGTATTTTTATACCAGAATCAGCTCAAACACCTGGTACCAATCGACTGCTGATACTAGATGGGCATGGCTCTCACGTCACTACTGAGTTCATGTGGACTTGTTATCAGAACAACATTTACTGCATATACTTACTGCCTCACTCCTCACACGTTTGCCAGCCATTAGACCTGGCTCCGTTCTCTGTTATCAAGTCATCCTATCGCCAACAGATACGCGACCTCTCAGCTCTTGATGACGCAGCTCCTATCAAGAAAGAGCGTTTTATCCAGTACTACTATAACGCTCGGTATCATGGCTTATCTGAGAGAGTTATTCGAGCTGGTTGGAGAGCAACAGGGCTTGTTCCATATAACCCAGAGCTGGTACTGCAATCAAGTCAAATCCAGACTCGGCCAGTGACTCCACCTCCTGTACAGTCAGCAGATCAGATCTTTGCAACACCTCAGCGGCCTCAAGATCTATATAGAGCTCGGCAGAAGCTTGAGCGCTCAGAAAATCTATCACGGGCGGCTCAAGTTCTGGTTGCCAAGGCAGGCAAGGCTATATCCACCGCAAATACTCGAGCAGCAGAGCTTCAAGCAAGTAATATCAGGTTGCAAGCGCAGCTTGATCTGTTACAGATCAAGCTGCCAAGAAAGCGGGTCCGTCCTAATCCAAATGAGCTGTTTGCAGATGTTGAAGCAATCAAGCGTGCTGTAGATGAGGCTGCGACAAAAGCTGCTGCAAAGGCTACCAAACGCAGTAAGAAAAAGGCAGCAGTTGTCCCAGATCAACAAGTTGTATCTACCCTTGATTCTATGTGTACCCAGTTTCAAATCTAAGCCTGGTTGTTGAGTTACTGCGCGTCAAAGGTGGAGCAGCAGATTTGGTGGGGTGGCCAAAAACTATATTGGCCGAAAACTATATGGTCCAGCTTAGTGGGGGTCGTCCCTTTCTCCATTGACGTAGAGAATGGCCCCGCTTTTTCCCCACGCGCTGGCAGGCATCAGCCGCTCAGCCGCTCCTCCACTCCTCCAGTCGTGGAAGCCGTCGGGCAGAGCGCGTGAACAATGACTGCGTGAACATACCAACTGCCTGGCTGTCTATAGTTCCTGTCCAGACTGCATGCTGCTGTATTCGCATCGCTGGCTATCCCCAGATATCTATTCCTCCGATTAACCGGCAACCCACGTCTGCGTACGTGACAGCGCGTCTTCATAAGCTCGCCTTACCACCGACGCTTCCACTCGTCCGTGACACTGATAGCTGATTTCCCGCAGGGTTGCTAGTACACCTCGGCGAAGCCTTACGCCATTCCCGTATCCTCCTGGCCGAATCTGCACAGCAGCGACTGTTTGACACTTTGCACTGGTTGTGGTGGGCGCAGGAGATCCACAGAGGTGTGGTAAGTTATCACGCAAGAGATCACATTGACCAAACCAGCTCCAACCCTCTTCGAATTTGCAGAAAGCATCGAATCATTTGCAAGTCATATAGAATTTGGCGCTACTGTGTAAGTCGCATTTCTCTTGGATGGCATTTTGTTGGTTCAGAGCATCGGGTCATTCACCTCGACGGTCTGCCAACGGGCGGGTCACGCTCCGAATCAGCGGTCGGCTACTTAGGTAGCTCCTTGCATCACCTTGCCCGTTATTACGAAGCCTGTCGCCCGTTTCACATGCCTAGTCGCCATAGGCGGATCCACTGCCACGCTACTTTTCCCGTTCGTCCTGAGTCTTATAAGAGTCCCTTCTGTCCCAAGTACCCCCATCTTCTTGGCGAACCGTCGAGTACTCATGCCGGCCTACTGTCTGCAAGACTGTCACTATTTCTACCGAAGTGCCTTGCGGCATCTCAACATTGCTACCTCCATCTCTCCACTCTACGCGTAACTGACATAATCCGCCATGGCAGTCCGCACCTTCACCCAGCCCTCGTCCCTAGAGGACACTCTAGTCAAAGCCGCCAACATGTCAGGCTCAGAGGCCAACGTTGCTACTCGTTCGGAAGCTTCCGCAAAGAAAAACACGCAGTCCTTTCCCTCCGAAGCACAAGCCCCATTGGCAAGCCACACCAACCCACACTCGAGGCCAGGTATCACCTTCGCGCATGAGGACAGTCTTCCAAAGCTGCCCATACCAGAGCTTGATGCCTCATGCAAGAAGTACATTGCCGCCCTCAAGCCTCTACAGTCTGCGAAGGAGCACAACGACACTGTACATTCAGTAGAGGAATTCCTGAGGTCAGACGGACCTGTATTGCAAGAAAAGCTCAAGAAGTACGCGAGTGGAAAAGCCAACTACATCGAGCAGTTCTGTAAGTACCCCTGATGTATCTAGACAGTGTAGTATTTGTGTGAGCGGTAGTCGAGGTCGCTCCATGATCATCACTTGAGAGTCTCATCCATATCTAGCTAGCATACACTGACCTACCATAAGGGTACGATTCTTATTTGAATTTTGATAATCCGGTGGTACTTAATCTAAATCCGTTTTTCCTACTGGAGGATGATCCCACCCCGGCTCGCAACAACCAGGTCACCCGTGCTGCCTCATTAGTGGTATCGGCACTTGCTTTCGTCAGAGCTGTACGTCGAGAAGAGCTGCCGCCCGACACGATCCGCGGTCAACCGCTATGCATGTACCAGTACTCAAGACTATTCGGTACCGCCAGAATACCCACCGAGCATGGTTGTCAGATCGGTCAAGATCCAACATCAAAGCATATTGTCGTCATGTGCTACGGGCAGTTCTACTGGTTCGATGTTCTCGATGAGAATCACGACCTGATCATGACCGAGAAGGATATTGCGCTTAATCTGCAGGTTATTGTCGAAGACGCACAGGAGGTACCCATCCAGGATGCTGCGAAAGGAGCACTGGGCGTACTGAGCACCGAAAACCGAAAAGTATGGGCTGGCCTACGCGATGTTCTTCACCGGGAAGAAGGGTCTAACAACTCTGACTGCTTGAGTATTGTCGACTCCGCACTGTTCATCCTATGCCTGGACTACACTGAGCCACAGACTGGTGCGGATCTTTGCACGAACATGCTTTGTGGTACCAGCAAGATCGAGCGCGGTGTTCAAGTCGGCACATGCACGAACCGGTGGTACGACAAGATGCAAATCATCGTTTGTAAGAACGGAAGCGCTGGTATCAACTTTGAGCACACAGGCGTTGATGGCCATACTGTTCTCCGGTTTGCCTCTGACCTATACACGGACACCATTCTCCGATTCGCTAGAACTATCAACGGCAGCGCACCCAGCCTTTGGGCTTCATCGAGCCCGGACCCTGCGAAACGCGACCCCGACAGCTTTGGTGATGTCCAAACAACACCCCACAAGCTCGAATGGGACATGTTGCCTGAGCTAAGCACCGCTCTCCGCTTTGCTGAGACGCGCCTGGCAGATCTCATTCAGCAGAACGAATTCGCAACCCTAGAGTTCCCTCACTACGGCAAGAACTTCATGACGTCGATGGGCTTCTCTCCCGATGCGTTCGTTCAGATGGCCTTCCAAGCAGCTTACTACGGTTTGTACGGGAGGATAGAGTGCGTGTACGAGCCAGCTATGACCAAAATTTACTATCACGGACGCACTGAGGCAATCCGCTCTGTCACAGACGAATCAGTGGACTTCCTGACGACATTCTGGGGCGAAAACCCAGCGGCGCAAAAGATCGAAGCCCTTCGCAAGGCCTGCCAGAAGCACACAGAGAACACAAAGATTTGCGCAAAGGCTGAGGGACCCGACAGGCATCTCTACGCATTGTACTGCATATGGCAGCGTGCCATCGACGAATCACAAGACATAGCCAGCAGCGATGGCTGGGACTCGACGCGCCCTTCAAGCCCCGATGCGTCTGGCGTAACATCTCCAAACCGCAATTCCGTGTTATCAGAGAACGGATCCATCTCCAGCTCACCACCTGCACCAATGCATCACTCGATGCCCTCACTCTTTGCAGACGGCGGCTGGGACAAGATCAACACGACCATTCTCTCCACTTCCAACTGCGGCAACCCTTCGCTCCGCCAATTCGGGTTCGGCCCAACCTCCGCCGACGGGTTTGGAATCGGTTATATCATCAAGGACGGCAGCATTTCCATCTGCGCGTCGTCCAAACACCGGCAAACATCGCGCTATATCGACGCACTGGAATCGTACTTCCTCGAGATCCGCAAACTATTGCGGCAAATCAAGCGCCGTGGTACATCGGCCGACAAGACAGCTTCTCGAGCTCGCGAGGCAGAAGACAGGCCGCTGGCTAGTCGGCTCAAGAGCCGTGGTAGAATTATCCTAGGTGACGGAGGCAAGCAACAGACGCCTGCTGAGAGTATCGCGGACGACGACGACGATGACGGTCTTGGTGGATGTAGGACACCCCTCCCCCCTTCCACCCCTCCCTCGCTTTCCCTTGATGAAGTCTCGAACTCCGATCCCTTCCCCCATGTTGCACTACCGCCTACACCTCCGCACTCCCCGCCTTTCAAACCGATGATGGCCGTCTTGTCGAGCTCGCCACGCCGCCCTATGCCCATGAAAACGGTGAGGGCGAGGCGGCAGACACAACAGACTGTTGTCAAAAGGCCGATTTTCTACTCTTCCTAACACTCCTTTCTTTCTTTACACTTATCCAATTCTTTTCTTCTTTCTTTACCCTAGCTAATACTATGGACGTCCGAGACTTCATCGCCTCCCCCTTCTTCTTGACTCAATACCGCCACGGCACGTCTTTCCATCATCTCATCTACTGATTTTCTTTTCCTGGGATAGATGGCTTCTTCGACGCGGGTATGCTCCGCCAGGCACTCAATGCCAATCGAGGGGAGGTCGGCGAACCGGTCGAACGGGACGTTATACGTAGGAATATTGGGAGGAGACTGAGGTTGGCTGAGTACTAGATGTGCTCAAGCCAGGGGCTGGGGGTTTGGATCAGGATGGTAGGAGAGGGGAGGGGAGGAGGAAGGAAGCACCGCGTAGGATTTGGGCTTGTGTGAGGCTTGGATAGAAGATGCTATCGTACCATAGCGCAAGATGAGAAAAAACAACTACATCAGAGCGGTCAGACAAGGGACAAGTTCAAATGACTGGTGCGATCTGTAATTCGAACATTTTGCATGTACTTTCAAGGCTAGACAGAGAAGTGTACACTTGCTTTTACTTCCACTACGTAACCGACGCATCATGGAAACTCTTTTTGCTGACCAACTGACGCAGTTCTAAATTCAAACAATCATAGCTTTTGTTCGTCTATCATGTCATATCATATCATATCATATATAACCATACCCTACACTCCCGATATCTCCCAAGCAAGACACCCCTTCACCCAACCCACACCCTCCGACTCGCCTGCGCCATCCTCGCCGCCTTGGCCAACATCACTTCCTCACCATCAACATCCTCATTATAAAACTCATCAAAGTACCCCTGGGGTGTGCACGTCTGCGGCTCCGGCTCAGCGAACCCCTCGTCCTCATCCCCACATGTGGGCCGAGGACATGGCTTCGGTGGCACAGAAAGAACAGTCCTGCACTGCGCCACTGCGACGTACAATTCGCGTATAGGCGACGAAGGATGGAGCAAGGAGGATTTCTTGCGGGGAGGCATGCCTGGTCTCTGGGGCATTTCGACGCTTTCTTTAGTTGTAGGCGCGTTGTGGGATGGCGTATGAGCAGCAGCAGGGGTCCGCACTTGCACTATTTTCGGGAACGGGAACCCTTTGACCGTCTGGTGGGTGCGGAGTGTGGGTTTTGCTGGCGGCGACGAGGGATGGAGGAGTGTGGATTCGCGTCTGGGTCCTCCTCCTGTGTTTGTTGAGGATGCTGTTGTGAGTGATGTTTTCTCCTCGGCGCTTACCTGCATCGTTGAGCTGAATGTCTTGATGCTGTCGAATTGCGCTAGTATGGTGTTCAGCGAGGCGCGGCGTGTGGGGTCAAGCAGGGTATCTTCGAGTTCGAGTCCGAGTCCGTGGTTGAAGCTTGGTTTCCAGCTCGGGTTGCGCTTCAACGAGGGACGTTGGCAGGGAGGGGTGCGTTGCTTTGCCCACATTCTCAAGGGCGTGGTAGCTCTTGGTGACAGAGGTGTGTCTTCGAGATCGGTGGCCTCGTCCTCCTCGTAGATATTATCGCTGTGATAGCCCGAGTCATATGCTCCCGAATCGTCGGCTTCCTCGTCGTCCAGTCTTTCGTCCTTCTCTGCGCTGCCGCTCCCACGCTCAGCAACCCCACCTCTCCGGGCAAAGAACCTGTGTCCACCGCAATTTTCGCAGGGCTTTCGTGACAGGATGGCGCGATCGTGCTGTTGGACGTTCCGACAGAGTTGGAGACCGTGGATGCGTGTTTGAGTGGCGTCGATGCAGTGCTGCCAGATAAAGACCGTGTGGGTACACGGTATGTGATTAACAGGAAGTATGATGCACATCGTCAAGGTAACAATTTTTTGGTAGAGATATTGTAGGAGTGACGGCTAATATGCTCTTTAGCTTGCGTGCTTGGAATTGAGCCACAGTACAGAAGGTGGCGAGAGGTAATTGATGCTGCACTTGAAGGAAAGTGGCTTTGACGGGCGTTTGTTTATTACGGAACAGGGCGGCTGTTTGCACAGACAACGTGGTGTAATGATCGCTGATGACTAGTGTTCTGCACGGCCCGAAGACTGGTATCAAGACGACACAAGTGGCTGTACGATGCACGCTTGAACGCTTGAAAGAAAGGGACGAGTGGGATCCAAGAGTGAAGATGAAGCTATTGGATTGACCGAAACAGAAGCACGAGTTGTTGCTTCTTATTGAGCAGCCCAACATGCTCACTGCCCGACCAAAACGGCTCGAAGGGATAGCCTTGTAAACCAAGATGTCATCGCTGTCAAAGACTGCGGCCCGAGCGCGCTATAGCTGCCTATAATATTAGCGCAACCAGAAGCTCGAGTCTTGTTTGCTCTTGTTGCTAGGCGAAGCAGAATACTTGGTCCCCGATTGAAACAACGCGAAGGAACAGATGCGTGAGAAAAGACGTCATTGTGGTGAGACTCAGGCCTCGGGCGCATAATGGCCAGCTATAAACCTGGACGAGGTATAAGGTTGGTGTGTTGTTTGCGTCAAAGGCGTCGGGAATCCATTAGTGGTTGATGCCCGGGAGCGGGTCGTTGGATGAAGCGAGGAACAGGGTTCTGCCTACGCGATAAGCCCCGAGGTCGCGCGGGTATGCTTGCGCACTACGTGTTCCTGGGACTTTTGACATGGCATGTAATGTGCTTGATCGCTCGATCTTTCTAGAGATCGAGAAGAAAGTGAAAATCGCGTTCTATTGTCGGGGTGGCGGTCAAAAGACGTCCATTTCTTCCGTCACACGCTTGCCGAACCAGTCGACCAGCCCATCGCCAGCACTCTCGTCCTTGCCGACGAAAAAGTCGGTCATGCGCATATCGTTGCCATCGTCCTCGACTGGCCAGTCGATGGTAACGTCTGCCTTCTTCCCCTCAAGCAGCTCTTTCGCAGTTCCCCACGAGAAGCGCGTCTCGTTGCCCCATCCAAACAGAGGATCCATATTCTGCTTCAGCCAGGTCGTCGTCCGTGCGTCTGACGGGTATCCCGATCCCCAGGCGACCCTGACTCCTGCGCCCTCTTCAGCTGCCATATCCTGGTTGTGGTAGGGCTCGTAACAGACATCTAGAGCGGCATCTCGGGTGACTTTGGCACACACCGACGCAGCGCTGACAACGGGGTACAGGCTATCGGCCTTCTTGGCAACTGTGATGCGGATGGTCGGCCAGATGCGCTCCAGCTTCGTCTGGTACACTTCTGGCCGTCCGATTGTGTCGATGTATATCTCGGTGACGTTGACACCCCGTTCCAGGACTCCCTTGATCAGGTCTATGGTCGCATCCATGGCTTGGGCGTTCAGATTGTATACGGATGGCGATAGCATGTGCGCCGAGATGTCTTGTGCGGATAGGAGTCGTGTTGCCCACCCGCCCGCATCGTAGAGATCGGAGCCTGCTGTGCAGAGCGTGCGCATGAGGCTCGAGCGGACGTGGGGGGTCAAGACTTTGGAGTCGTCGAAGTGGTGCGTGTCGGCGAGGAGGGAGTGGTGCAGCTCGATGGGGAGGTAGAAGAGGGCATAGACCATGGGGCCTACTTTTGTCAGCCCGTGTGCGACGACCATATTTTGGAGCACCATTACCTAATACAGGACCTCGTCCCGCTTCATCGACACCCAGCACGACTTCGCCAGACATGGCATCCGCGATTTGCTTGGGAACTGGCGAGAAATGCGAGTATGACTTCCCTGCAAGCAGGTCCGGCTTGTCGATGGATGGCGCCATGAAGACGTCCGAAACATTTTCCTGTGTGTCTGCCATGGCTTTGGATATGCGATTGTGAGTTGTGCATCTCTTTGGAGTTGGGAAGACGCGACGCGTCTCGGTGCTCCGGCTTTCTCCGGGCCGCTACCGTGCAGGTTCGCGTAACGAGCCACTTCGCGTGACGAGCCACCCCACCTCAAGAACACCAGAATCACAGCAACTTCAACGCACCATAACTCAGCCAATATGGAAGCTATTGAGGATGCAATTGAAGCAATCGAATCAGGAGAACCAGGAGAAGATTTCTTGTACAGAAAAGTTGCAGAGACCTACAACATAAACCAAACTACATTATCAAGAAGACACAAGCACTATGTATGTATGCATGTATGTATTCATTTAATGTCCTATATGAGTCTGAGACTATGGGAGGACAAGAGGGGCAGTAGCCCCTCTAGTATAGAGGTGG